>CATQIS010000022.1:0-245732 GCA_958296335.1 Urtica urens
TCCTTTAACTTGTCAAAATGTAATTTTAATATTTCAAAACGTAACTTTAACTTGTCAAAACGTAACTTTAACTTGTAAATAACGTACATTAACTTGTAAAAAACGTACTTTAACTTGTCAAAAATGTGGTTTAACTTGTAAAAAAATGTACTTTAACTTGTAAAAAACGTACTTCAACTTGTAAAAAACAAGCTTTAACTTGTAAAAAACGTTCTTTAACTTGTCAAAACGTAACTTTTAGTTGTAAAAAACGTACTTTAACTTGTCAAAATGTAATTTTAATGTGTCAAAACGTAACTTTAAGTTGTTAAAACGTAACTTTAACTTGTAAAAAAAATGTACTTTAACTTGTAAAAAACTTACATCAACTAGTTAAAAATGTACTTTAAATTGTAAAAAACGTATTTTAACGTGTCAAAATCTAACTTTAACTTGTCAATACATAACTTTAACTTGTTAAAAACTTACTTAAACTTGTTAAAAACGTACTTTAACTTGTCAAAATGTAATTTTAATGTTTCAAAACGTAACTTTAACTTGTCAAAACGTAACCTTAACTTGTAAAAAACATACATCAATTTGTAAAAAACGTACTTTAACTTGTCAAAAATGTGGTTTAACTTGTAAAAAATGTACTTTAACTTGTAAAAAACGTACTTCAACATATAAAAAACGAGCTTTAACTTGTAAAAAACGTTTTTTAACTTGTCAAAACGCAACTTTTAGTTGTAAAAAACGTACTTTAACTTGTCAAAATGTAATTTTAATGTGTCAAAACGTAACTTTAAGTTGTTAAAATGTAACTTTAACTTGTAAAAAATTTACTTTAACTTGTAAAAAACGTACATCAACTTTTTAAAAATGTACTTTAAATTGTAAAAAACATATTTTAACGTGTCAAAATGTAACTTTAACTTGTCAATACGTAACTTTAACTTGTTAAAAACTTACTTTAACTTGTTAAAAACGTACTTTAACTTGTCAAAATGTAATTTTAATGTTTCAAAACGTAACTTTAACTTGTCAAAACGTAACTTTAACTTGTAAAAAATATACATTAACTTGTAAAAAACGTACTTTAACTTGTCAAAAATGTAGCTTAACTTGTAAAAAATGTACTTTAACTTGTAAAAAACGTTCTTTAACTTGTCAAAACGTAACTTTTAGTTGTAAAAAACGTACTTTAACTTGTCAAAATGTAATTTTAATGTGTCAAAACGTAACTTTAAGTTGTTAAAACGTAACTTTAAGTTGTTAAAACGTAACTTTAACTTGTAAAAAATGTACTTTAACTTGTAAAAAATGTACTTTAACTTGTAAAAAACGTACATTATTTTGTTAAAAATGTACTTTAAATTAAAAAAAACGTATTTTAACGTGTCAAAATGTAACTTTAAATTCTCAATACGTAACTTTAACTTGTTAAAAACTTACTTTAACTTGTAAAAAAAGTACTTTAACTTGTCAAAACGTAAGTTTAATGTTTCAAAACGTAACTTTAACTTGTCAAACGTAACTTTAACTTGTAAAAAACATACATCAACTTGTCAAAAACGTACTTTAACTTGTCAAAAATGTGGTTTAACTTGTAAAAAATGTACTTTAACTTGTAAAAAACGTACTTCAACTTGTAAAAAACGAGCTTTAACTTGTAAAAAACGTTCTTTAACTTGTCAAAACGTAACTTTTAGTTGTAAAAAACGTACTTTAACTTGTCAAAATGTAATTTTAATGTGTCAAAACGTAACTTTAACTTGTAAAACACATACATTAACTTCTAAAAAACGTACTTTAACTTGTCAAAAAAGTGGCTACACTTGTAAAAAATATACTTTAACTTGTAAAAAACGTACTTCAACTTGTAAAAAATGTACTTTAACTTGTAAAAACGTACTTTAACTTGTCAAAACGTAACTTTTACTTGTAAAAAATGTACTTTAACTTGTCAAAATGTAATTTTAATGTGTCAAAACGTAACTTTAAGTTGTTAAAACTGAACTTTAACTACTAAAAAATGTACTTTACTTGTAAAAAACGTACTTCAACTTGTTAAAAACGTACTTTAAATTGTAAAAAACGTATTTTAACGTGTCAAAATGTAACTTTAACTTGTCAATACGTAACTTTAACTTGTTAAAAACTTACTTTAACTTGTTAAAAACGTACTTTAACTTGTAAAAAACGTAATTTTAATATTTCAAAACGTAACTTTAACTTGTCAAAACGTAACTTTAACTTGTAAAAAACATACATCAACTTGTAAAAAACGTACTTTAACTTGTCAAAAATGTGGTTTAACTTGTAAAAATGTACTTTAACTTGTAAAAAACGTACTTCAACTTGTAAAAAATGAGCTTTAACTTGTAAAAAACGTTCTTTAACTTGTCAAAACGTAACTTTTAGGTGTAAAAAATGTACTTTAACTTGTCAAAATGTAACTTTAATGTGGCAAAACGTAACTTTAAGTTGTTAAAACGTAACTTTAACTTATAAAAAATGTACTTTAACTTGTAAAAAACGTACATCAACTTGTTAAAAATGTACTTTAAATTGTAAAAAACGTATTTTAACGTGTCAAAATGTAACTTTAACTTGTCAATACGTAACTTTAACTTGTTAAAAACTTACTTTAACTTGTAAAAAAAGTACTTTGACTTGTCAAAACGTAATTTTAATATTTCAAAACGTAACTTTAACTTGTCAAAACGTAACTTTAACTTGTCAAAAACATACATCAACTTGTAAAAAACGTACTTTAACTTGTCAAAAATGTGGTTTAACTTGTAAAAAATGTACTTTAACTTGTAAAAAACGTACTTCAACTTGTAAAAAACGAGCTTTAACTTGTAAAAAACGTTCTTTAACTTGTCAAAACGTAACTTTTAGGTGTAAAAAATGTACTTTAACTTGTCAAAATGTAATTTTAATGTGTCAAAACGTAACTTTAAGTTGTTAAAACGTAACTTTAACTTATAAAAAATGTACTTTAACTTGTAAAAAACGTACATCAACTTGTTAAAAATGTACCTTAAATTGTAAAAAACGTATTTTAACGTGTCAAAATGTAACTTTAACTTGTCTATACGTAACTTAAATTGTTAAAAACTTACTTTAACTTGTAAAAAGAGTACTTTAACTTGTCAAAACGTAATTTTAATATTTCAAAACGTAACTTTAACTTGTCAAAACGTAACTTTAACTTGTAAAAAACATACATCAACTTGTAAAAAACGTAGTTTAACTTGTCAAAAATGTGGTTTAACTTGTAAAAAATTTACTTTAACTTGTAAAAAACGTACTTGAACTTATAAAAAACAAGCTTTCACTTGTAAAAAACATTCTTTAACTTGTCAAAACGTAACTTTTACATGTAAAAAACGTACTTTAACTTGTCAAAATGTAATTTTAATGTGTCAAAACGTAACTTTAAGTTGTTAAAACATAACTTTAACTTGTAAAAATTGTACTTTAACTTGTAAAAACGTAACTTAAACTTCTCAAAACATAAGTTTAACTTGTTAAAAAAGTACTTTAACTTTTAAAAAACGTAATTTTAATGTGTCAAAACGTTGCTTTAAGTTTTTAAAACGTACTTTAACTTGTAAGAAACATAATTAAACTTCTCAAAACGTAACTTTTACTTATAAAAAACGTACTTTAACTTGTCAAAATGTAATTTTAATGTGTCAAAACGTAACTTTAAGTTGTTAAAACGTAACTTTAACTTGTAACAAACGTACTTTAACTTGTAAAAAACGTACTTCAACTTGTAAAAAAACGTACTTAAACTTGTAAAAAACGTATTTTAACGAGTCAAAATGTAACATTAACTTGTCAAAACGTAACTTTAACTTTTTAAAACCTTACTTTAACTTGTAAAAAACGTATTTTAAATTGTCAAAATATAATTTTAATGTGTAAAAACGTAACTTAAACTTGTAAAAACGTAACTTTAACTTGTAAATACATACATTAACTTCTCAAAAACGTACTTTAACTTGTCAAAAATGTAATTTTAATGTGTCAAAACGTAAGTTTAAGTTGTTAAAACATAACTTTAACTTGTAAAAATTGTACTTTAATTTGTAAAAAACGTACTGCCACTTGTAAAAAACGTACTTTAAATTATAAAAAATGAATTTTAACGTGTCAAAATATAACTTTAACATGTCAAATTATAATTTTAACTTGTTAAAAAGTTACTTTAACTTGTAAAAAACGTACTTTAACTTGTCAAAATGTAATTTTAATGTTTCAAAACGTAACTTTAACATGTCAAAACGTAACTTTAACTTTTAAAAAACATACATAAACTTGTAAAAAACATACTTTAACTTGTCAAAAATGTCATTAAATTGTAAAAAATGTACTTTAACTTGTAACAAACGTACTTCAACTTCCAAAAAACGTACTTTAACTAGTAAAAAACGTACTTTAACTTGTCAAAACGTAACTTTAACTTGTCAAAATGTAAGTTTAACTTTATAAAAAAGTACTTAAACTTTTAAAAAACGTAATTTTACTTGTCATAACGCAGCTTTTACTTGTAAAAAACGTACCTGAACTTGTCAAAATGTAATTTTAATGTGTCAAAACGTAACTTTAAGTTGTTAAAACGTAACTATAACTTGTAAAAAATGTACTTCAACTTGTAAAAAACGTACTTCAACTTGTAATAAACGTAGTTTAACTTGTAAAAAACGTATTTTAACGTGTCAAAATATAACTGTAACTTGTCAATACGTAACTTTAACTTGTTAAAAACTTACTTTAACTTGTTAAAAACATACTTTAACTTGTCAAAATGTAATTTTAATGTTTCAAAACGTAACTTTAACTTGTCAAAGCGTAACTTTAACTTGTAAAAAACATACATCAACTTGTAAAAAACGTACTTTAACTTGTCAAAAATGTGGTTTAACTTGTAAAAAATGTACTTTAACTTGTAAAAAACGTACTTCAACTTGTAAAAAACGAGCTTTTAACTTGTAAAAAACTATCTTTAACTTGTCAAAACGTAACTTTTACTTGTAAACAACGTACTTTAACTTGTCAAAATGTAATTTTAATGTGTCAAAACGTAACTTTAAGTTGTTAAAACGTAACTTTAACTTGTAAAAAATGCACTTTAACTTGTAAAAAACGCACATCAACTTGTTAAAAATGTACTTTAAATTGTAAAAAACGTATTTTAACGTGTCAAAATGTAACTTTAACTTGTCAATACGTAACTTTAACTTGTTAAAAACTTACTTTAACTTGTAAAAACCGTACTTTAACTTGTAAAAATGTAATTTTAATGTTTCAAAACGTAACTTTAACGAGTCAAAACGTAACTTTAACTTGTAAAAAAAATACATCAACTTGTCAAAAACGTACTTTAACTTGTCAAAAATGTGGTTTAACTTGTAAAAAATGTACTTTAACTTGTAAAAAACGTAGTTCAACTTGTAAAAAACGTGCTTTAACTTGTCAAAATGTAACTTTTTCTTGTAAAAAACGTACTTTAACTTGTCAAAATGTAATTTTAATGTGTCAAAACGTAACTTTAAGTTGTTAAAACGAAACTTTAATTTGTAAAAAACGTACTTTAACTTGTCAAAAATGTTGTTTAACTTGTAAAAAATGTACTTTAACTTGTAAAAAACGTACTTCAACTTGTAAAAAACGAGCTCTAACTTGTAAAAAACTATCTTTAACTTGTCAAAACATAACTTTTACTTGTAAAAAACGTACTTTAACTTGTCAAAATGTAATTTTAATGTGTCAAAACGTAACTTTAAGTTGTTAAAACGTAACTTTAACTTGTAAAAAAAGCACTTTAACTTGTAAAAAACGTACTTCAACTTGTTAAAAATGTACTTTAAATTGTAAAAAACGTATTTTAACGGGTCAAAATATAACTTTAACTTGTCAATACGTAACTTTAACTTGTTAAAAACTTAGTTTAACTTGTTAAAAACATACTTTAACTTGTCAAAATGTAATTTTAATGTTTCAAAACGTAACTTTAACTTGTCCAAACGTAACTTTAACTTGTAAAAAACATACATCAACTTGTAAAAAACGTACTTTAACTTGTCATAAATATGGTTTAACTTGTAAAAAATGTACTTTAACTTGTAAAAAACGTACTTCAACTTGTAAAAAACTATCTTTGACTTGTCAAAACGTAACTTTTACTTGTAAAAAACGTACTTTAACTTGTCAAAATGTAATTTTAATGTGTCAAAACATAACTTTAAGTTGTTAAAACGTACTTTAACTTGTAAAAAATGCACTTTAACTTGTAAAAAACGTACTTCAACTTGTTAAAAATGTACTTTGAATTGTAAAAAACGTATTTTAACGTGTCAAAATGTAACTTTAACTTGTCAATACGTAACTTTAACTTGTTAAAAACTTACTTTAAATTGTTAAAAACGTACTTTAACTTGTCAAAATGTAATTTTAATGTTTCAAAACGTAACTTTAACTTGTCAAAACGTAACTTTAACTTGTAAAAAACATACATCAACTTGTAAAAAACGTACTTTAACTTGTCAAAAATATGGTTTAACTTGTAATAAATGTACTTTAACTTGTAAAAAACGTACTTTAACTTGTAAAAAACTATATTTAACTTGTCAAAACGTAACTTTTACTTGTAAAAAACGTACTTTAACTTGTCAAAATGTAATTTTAATGTGTCAAAACGTAACTTTAAGTTGTTAAAACGTAAGTTTAACTTTTAAAAAATGCACTTTAACTTGTAAAAAACGTACATCAACTTGTTAAAAATGTACTTTAAATTGTAAAAAACGTATTTTAACGTGTCAAAATGTAACTTTAACTTGTCAAAACGTAACTTTAACTTGTCAAAACGTAACTTTAACTTGTCAAAAACATACATCAACTTGTAAAAAACGTACTTTAACTTGTCAAAAATGTTGTTTAATTTGTAAAAAATGTACTTTAACTTGTAAAAAACGTAGTTCAACTTGTAAAAAACGTGCTTTAACTTGTAAAAAACGTATTTTAACTTGACAAAATGTAACTTTTTCTTGTAAAAAACGTACTTTAACTTGTCAAAATGTAATTTTAATGTGTCAAAACCTAACTTTAAGTTGGTAAAACAAAACTTTAACTTGTAAAAAAAGTACTTTAACTTATAAAAAGCGTACTTCAACTTGTTAAAAACGTACTTTAAATTGTAAAAAACGTATTTTAACTTGTCAAAATGTAACTTTAACTTGTCAATACGTAACTTTAACTTGTTAAAAACTTACTTTAACTTGTTAAAAACGTACTTTAACTTGTCAAAATGTAATTTTGATGTTTCAAAATGTAACTTTAACTTGTCAAAACGTAACTTTAACTTGTCAAAAACATACATCAACTTGTAAAAAACGTACTTTAACTTGTCAAAAATGTTGTCTAACTTGTAAAAAATGTACTTTAACTTGTAAAAAACGTACTTCAACTTGTAAAAAACGATCTTTAACTTGTAAAAAACTATCTTTAACTTGTCAAAACGTAACTTTTACTTGTAAAAAATGTACTTTAACTTGTCAAAATGTAATTTTAATGTGTCAAAACGTAACTTTAAGTTGTTAAAAAGGAACTTTAACTTGTAAAAAATGCACTTTAACTTGTAAAAAACGTACTTCAACTTGTTAAAAACGTACTTTAAATTGTAAAAAACGTATTTTAACGTGTAAAAATGTAACTTTAACTTGTCAATACGTAACTTTAACTTGTTAAAAACTTACTTTAACTTGTTAAAAACGTACTTTAACTTGTCAAAATGTAATTTTAATGTTTCAAAACGTAACTTTAACTTGTCAAAACGTAACTTTAACTTGTCAAAAACATACATCAACTTGTAAAAAACATACATCAACTTGTAAAAAACGTACTTTAACTTGTCAAAAATATGGTTTAACTTGTAAAAAATGTACTTTAACTTGTAAAAAACGTACTTCAACTTGTAAAAAACTATCTTTAACTTGTCAAAACGTAACTTTTACTTGTAAAAAACGTACTTTAACTTGTCAAAATGTAATTTTAATGTGTCAAAACGTAACTTTAAGTTGTTAAAACGTAACTTTAACTTGTAAAAAATGCACTTTAACTTGTAAAAAACGTACTTCAACTTGTTAAAAACGTAACTTTAACTTGTCAGAACGTAACTTTAACTTGTCAAAACGTAAGTTTAACTTGGTAAAAACGTAACTTAACTCGTCAAACCAAAACTTTAACTTGTAAAAAACGTAGTTTTACTTGTCAAAATGTAATTTTAAAGTGTCAAAACGTAACTTTAAGTTGTTAAAACGTAACTTTAACTTGTAAAAAAATGTATTTTAACTTGTAAAAAACGTACTTCAACTGGAAAAACATGTACTTTAACGTGTAAAAAACGTACTTCAACTTGTAAAAAACGTACTTTTACTTATAAAAAAACGTATTTTAACGTGTCAAACTGTAACTTTATCCTTGCACAACGAAACTTTAACTTGTCACAACGTAAGTTTAACTTGTTAAAAACGTACTTTAACTTTTAAAAAACGTAATTTACTTGTCACAACGAAACTTTAACTTGTAAAAAATATACTTTAACTTCTAAAAAACATAACTAAACTTTACAAAGCGTAACTTTAACTTGTAAAAAACGTACTTTCACTTGTCAATATGTAAGTTTAATGTGTCAAAATGCAACTTTAAGTTGTTATAATGTAACTTTAACTTGTAGAAAATGTACTTTAACTTCAAAAAAATGTACTTCTACTTGTAATACACGTACTTTAACTTGTATAAAACGTACTTCAACTTGTAAAAAACGTACTTTAACTTGTAAAAAACGTATTTTAACGTGTCAAAATATAACTTTATATTGTCAAAACGTAACTTTAACTTGTTAAAAACGTACTTTAACTTGTAAATAAACGTAATTTAACTTGTCAAAATGTAACTTTAACTTGTCAAAATGTAACTTTAAGTTGTTAAAAACGTACTTTAACTTGTAAAAAACGTACATTAACTTGTAAAAAACCGTACTTTAACTTGTCAAAACGTAACTTTTACTTGTTAAAAACGTAGTTTAACTTGTAAAAAACGTACTTTAAATTGTCAAAACGTAAATATAACTTGTCAAAACGTAACTTTAACTTGTAGAAAACATACATGAAATTTTAAAAAACTTACTTTAACTTGTCAAAACATAACTTTAACTTGTCAGAACGTAACTTTAACTTGTAAAAAATGTAGTTTAACTTGTCAAAATGTAATTTTAATGTGTCAAAACGTAACTTTAAGTTGTTAAAACGTAACTTTAACTTGTAAAAAAATGTATTTTAACTTGTAAAAAACGTACTTCAACTGGAAAAACATGTACTTTAACGTGTAAAAAACGTACTTCAACGTGTAAAAAACGTACTTTTACTTATAAAAAAACGTATTTTAACGTGTCAAACTGTAACTTTATCCTTGCACAACGAAACTTTAACTTGTCACAACGTAAGTTTAACTTGTTAAAAACGTACTTTAACTTTTAAAAAACGTAATTTTACTTGTCACAACGAAACTTTAACTTGTAAAAAATATACTATAACTTCTAAAAAACATAACTAAACTTATAAAAACGTAACTTTAACTTGTAAAAAACGTACTTTCACTTGTCAATATGTAAGTTTAATGTGTCAAAATGCAACTTTAAGTTGTTATAATGTAACTTTAACTTGTAGAAAATGTACTTTAACTTCAAAAAAATGTAATTCTACTTGTAATACACGTACTTTAACTTGTATAAAACGTACTTCAACTTGTAAAAAACGTACTTTAACTTGTAAAAAACGTATTTTAACGTGTCAAAATATAACTTTATATTGTCAAAACGTAACTTTAACTTGTTAAAAACGTACTTTAACTTGTAAATAAACGTAATTTAACTTGTCAAAATGTAACTTTAACTTGTCAAAATGTAAATTTAAGTTGTTAAAAACGTACTTTAACTTGTAAAAAACGTACATTAACTTGTAAAAACCGTACTTTAACTTGTCAAAACGTAACTTTTACTTGTTAAAAACGTAGTTTAACTTGTAAAAAACGTACTTTAAATTGTCAAAACGTAAATATAACTTGTCAAAACGTAACTTTAACTTGTAGAAAACATACATGAAATTTTAAAAAACTTACTTTAACTTGTCAAAACATAACTTTAACTTGTCAGAACGTAACTTTAACTTGTAAAAAATGTAGTTTAACTTGTCAAAATGTAATTTTAATGTGTCAAAACGTAACTTTAAGTTGTTAAAACGTAACTTTAACTTGTAAAAAATGTATTTTAACTTGTAAAAAACGTACTTCAACTGGAAAAATATGTACTTTAACTTGTAAAAAACGTACTTCAACTTGTAAAAAACGTACTTTAACTTGTAAAAAACGTATTTTAACGTGTCCAAATGTAACTTTATCCTGTCACAACGAAACTTTAACTTGTCACAACGTAAGTTTAACTTGTTAAAAACGTACTTTAACTTTTAAAAAACGTAATTTTACTTGTCACAACGAAACTTTTACTTGTAAAAAATGTACTTTTACTTGTAAAAAACAGAATTAAACTTATAAAAACGTAACTTTAAATTGTAAAAAACGTACTTTCACTTGTCAAAAATGTAATTTTAATGTGTCAAAATGTAACTTTAAGTTGTTATAACGTAACTTCAACTTGTACAAAATGTACTTTAACTTGTAAAAAATGTACTTCAACTTGTAATACACGTACTTTGACTTGTAAAAAACGTACTTCAACTTGTAAAAAATGTACTTTAACTTGTAAAAAACGTATTTTAACGTGTCAAAATGTAACTTTAACTTGTCAAAATGTAACTTTAAGTTGTTAAAAACGTACTTTAACTTGTAAAAAACGTACATTAACTTGTAAAAACCGTACTTTAACTTGTCAAAACGTAACTTTTACTTGTTAAAAACGTAGTTTAACTTGTAAAAAACGTACTTTAAATTGTCAAAACGTAAATGTAACTTGTCAAAACGTAACTTTAACTTGTAGAAAACATACATGAAATTTTAAAAAACTTACTTTAACTTGTCAAAACATAACTTTAACTTGTCAGAACGTAACTTTAACTTGTAAAAAATGTAGTTTAACTTGTCAAAATGTAATTTTAATGTGTCAAAACGTAACTTTAAGTTGTTAAAACGTAACTTTAACTTGTAAAAAATGTATTTTAACTTATAAAAAACGTACTTCAACTGGAAAAACATGTACTTTAACTTGTAAAAAACGTACTTCAACTTGTAAAAAACGTACTTTAACTTGTAAAAAACGTATTTTAACGTGTCCAAATGTAACTTTATCCTGTCACAACGAAACTTTAACTTGTCACAACGTAAGTTTAACTTGTTAAAAACGTACTTTAACTTTTAAAAAACGTAATTTTACTTGTCACAACGAAACTTTTACTTGTAAAAAACAGAATTAAACTTATAAAAATGTAACTTTAAATTGTAAAAAACGTACTTTCACTTGTCAAAAATGTAATTTTAATGTGTCAAAATGTAACTTTAAGTTGTTATAACGTAACTTCAACTTGTACAAAATGTACTTTAACTTGTAAAAAATGTACTTCAACTTGTAATACACGTACTTTGACTTGTAAAAAACGTACTTCAACTTGTAAAAAATGTACTTTAACTTGTAAAAAACGTATTTTAACGTGTCAAAATGTAAATTTAACTTGTCAAAATGTAGCTTTAACTTGTTAAAAACATACTTTAACTTGTAAAAAAACGTAATTTGACTTGTCAAAATTTTACATTAACTTGTAAACACGTACTTTAACTTGGAAAAAAGTACTTTAACTTGTAAAAAACGTACTTTAACTCGTTAGAACGTAACTTTAACTTGTAAAAACCTATTTTAACTTGTCAAAACGTAACTTTAACTTGTCAAAACGTAAGTTTAACTTGTTAAAAACATACATTAACTTGTAAAAAATGAAATTCAACTTGTCAAAAATGTACTTTAAATTTTAAAAAAACGTACTTTAACTTGTAAAAAACCTACTTTAACTTGTGAAAACGTAACTTTAACTTGTCAGAACGTAACTTTAACTTGTCAAAACGTCAGTTTAACTTGGTAAAAATGTAACTTCACTCGTCAAACCGTAACTTTAACTTGTAAAAAACGTAGTTTAACTAGTCAAAATGTAATTTTAAAGTGTCAAAACGTAACTTTAAGTTGTTAAAATGTAACTTTAACTTGTAAAAAATGTATTTTAACTTGTAAAAAACGTACTTCAACTGGAAAAACATGTACTTTAACTTGTAAAAAACGTACTTCAACTTGTAAAAAACGTACTTTAACTTGTAAAAAACGTATTTTAACGTGTCAAACTGTAACTTTATCCTTGCACAACGAAACTTTAACTTGTCACAACGTAAGTTTAACTTGTTAAAAACGTACTTTAACTTTTAAAAAAAGTAATTTTACTTGTCACAACGAAACTTTTACTTGTAAAAAATGTACTTTAACTTGTAAAAAACATGATTAAACTAATCAAAACGTAACTTTAAATTGTAAAAAACGTACTTTCACTTGTCGAAATGTAATTGTAATGTGTCAAAATGTAACTTTAAGTTGTTATAACGTAACTTTAACTTGTATAAAATGTACTTTAACTTGTAAAAAACGTACTTCAACTTGTAATACACGTACTTTGACTTGTAAAAAACGTACTTCAACTTGTAAAAAATGTACTTTAACTTCTAAAAAACGTATTTTAACGTGTCAAAATGTAACTTTAACTTGTCAAAATGTAGCTTTAACTTGTTAAAAACATACTTTAACTTGTAAAAAAACGTAATTTGACTTGTCAAAATTTTACATTAACTTGTAAACGCGTACTTTAACTTGGAAAAAAGTACTTTAACTTGTAAAAAACGTACTTTAACTCGTTAGAACGTAACTTTAACTTGTAAAAACCTATTTTAACTTGTCAAAACGTAACTTTAACTTGTCAAAACGTAAGTTTAACTTGTTAAAAACATACATTAACTTGTAAAAAATGAAATTTAACTTGTCAAAAATGTACTTTAAATTTAAAAAAACGTACTTTAACTTGTAAAAAACCTACTTTAACTTGTGAAAACGTAACTTTAACTTGTCAGAACACAACTTTAACTTGTCAAAACGTCAGTTTAACTTGGTAAAAATGTAACTTAACTCGTCAAACCGTAACTTTAACTTGTAAAAAACGTAGTTTAACTAGTCAAAATGTAATTTTAAAGTGTCAAAACGTAACTTTAAGTTGTTAAAACGTAACTTTAACTTGTAAAAAGTGTATTTTAACTTGTAAAAAACGTACTTCAACTGGAAAAATATGTACTTTAACTTGTAAAAAACGTACTTCAACTTCTAAAAAACGTACTTTAACTTGTAAAAAACGTATTTTAACGTGTCAAGCTGTAACTTTATCCTTGCACAACGAAACTTTAACTTGTCACAACGTAAGTTTAACTTGTTAAAAACGTACTTTAACTTTTAAAAAAAGTAATTTTACTTGTCACAACGAAACTTTTACTTGTAAAAAATGTACTTTAACTTGTAAAAAACATGATTAAACTAATCAAAACGTAACTTTAAATTGTAAAAAACGTACTTTCACTTGTCGAAATGTAATTGTAATGTGTCAAAATGTAACTTTAAGTTGTTATAACATAACTTTAACTTGTACAAAATGTACTTTAACTTGTAAAACATGTACTTCAACTTGTAATACACGTACTTTGACTTGTAAAAAACGTACTGCAACTTGTAAAAAATGTACTTTAACTTGTAAAAAACGTATTTTAACTCGTCAAAATGTAACTTTAACTTGTCAAAATGTAGCTTTAACTTGTTAAAAACATACTTTAAGTTGTAAAAAAACGTAATTTGACTTGTCAAAATTTAACATTAACTTGTAAACACGTACTTTAACTTGGAAAAAAGTACTTTAACTAGTAAAAAACGTACTTTAACTCGTCATAACGTAACTTTAACTTGTAAAAACCTACTTTAACTTGTCAAAACGTAACTTTAACTTGTCAAAACGTAAGTTTAACTTGTTATTAACATACATTAACTTGTAAAAAACGTAATTTAACTTGTCAAAAATGTACTTTAAATTGTAAAAAACATACTTTAACTTGTAAAAAACCTACTTTAACTTGTCAAAACGTAACTTTAACTTGTCAAAACGTAACTATAACTTGTCTAAACGTAAGTTTAACTTGGTAAAAACCTACTTTAACTTGTCAAAACGTAACTTTAACTTGTCAAAACGTAACTTTAACTTGTTATAAACATACATTAACTTGTAAAAAACATAGTTTAACTTGTCAAAATGTAATTTTAATGTGTCAAAACGGAACTTTAGGTTGTTGAAACGTAACTTTAACTTGTAAAAAATGTATTTTAACTTGTAAAAAATGTACTTCAATTTGTAAAACATGTATTTTAATTTGTAAAAAACGTACTTGAACTTGTAAAAAACGTACTTTAACTTGTTAAAAACGTAGTTTAACGTGTCAAAATGTAACTTTATCCTGTCACAACGAAACTTTAACTTGTTAAAAGGTAAGTTTAACTTGTTAAAAACGTACTTTAACTTTTAAAAAACGTAATTTTACTTGTCACAACGAAACTTTTACTTGTAAAAAATGTACTTTAACTTCTAAAAAACATAACTAAACTTATCAAAACGTAACTTTAACTTGTAAAAAATGTACTTTCACTTGTCAAAATGTGAGTTTAATGTGTCAAAATGTGACTTTAAGTTGTTATAATGTAACTTTAACTTGTAGAAAATGTACTTTAACTTGTAAAAAACGTACTTCTACTTGTAATACACGTACTTTAACTTGTATAAAACGTACTTCAACTTGTAAAAAACGTACTTTAACTTGTAAAAAACGTATTTTAACGTGTCAAAATATAACTTTATATTGTCAAAAGGTAACTTTAACTTGTTAAAAACGTACTTTAACTTGTAAAAAAATGTAATTTAACTTTTCAAAATGTAACTTTAACTTGTTAAAAACGTACTTTAACTTGGAAAAAAGTACTTTAACTTGTAAAAAATGTACTTTAACTCGTCATAACGTAACTTTAACTTGTTAAAAACATACATTAACTTGTAAAAAACGTAATTTAACTTGTCAAAAATGTACTTAAATATGTAAAAAACCTACTTTAACTTGTCAAAACGTAACTTTAACTTGTCAAAACGTAACTTTAACTTGGTAAAAACGTAATTTAACTCGTCAAAACGTAACTTTAACTTGTAAAAAACGTAGTTTAACTTGTCAAAATGTAATTTTAATGTGTCAAAACGTAACTTTAAGTTGTTAAAACGGAACTTTAACTTGTAAAAAATATAATTTAACTTGTAGAAAAACGTAATTTAACTTGTCAAAATGTAACTTTAACTTGTCAAACCCCCTTTGGTGGAGAGGGGTGGATTGTTAGTAACTTTAACTTGTTAAAAATGTATTTAACTTGTCAAAATGTAACTTTAACTTGTTAAAAACAAAGTTTAACTTGTTAAAAACGTAGCTTAACTTGTAAAAAACATACTTTAACTTGCAAAAAACGTACTTTAAATTGTCAAAACTTAAATATAACTTGTCAAAACGTAACTTTAACTTGTAAAAAACGTACATTAACTTTTAAAAAACTTACTTTAACTTGTCAAAACGTAACTTTACCTTGTCAGAACGTAACTTTAACTTGTAAAAAACCTACTTTAACTTGTCAAAACGTAACTTTAACTTGTCAAAACGTAAGTTTAACTTGTCAAAACGTAAGTTTAACTTGTTAAAAACATATATTAACTTGTAAAAAACGTAATTTAACCTGTCAAAAATGTGGTTTAACTTGTAACAAATGTACTTTAACTTGTAATAAACGCACTTCAACTTGTAAATAACGTACTTTAACTTGTAAAAAACGTATTTTAACGTATCAAAATCTAATTTTAACTTGTCAAAATGTAGCTTTAACTTGTTAAAAACATACTTTAACTTGTAAAAAAACGTAATTTAACTTGTCAAAATTTAACATGAACTTGTAAACACGTACTTTAACTTGGAAAAAAGTACTTTAACTTGTAAAAAACGTACTTTAACTTGTCAGAACGTAAAATTAACTTGTAAAAACCTACTTTAACTTGTCAAAACGTAACTTTAACTTGTCAAAACGTAAGTTTAACTTGTTAAAAACATACATTAACTTGTAAAAAACGTAATTTAACTTGTCAAAAATGTGGTTTAACTTGTAACAAATGTACTTTAAATTGTAAAAAACGTACTTTAACTTGTAAAAAACTTACTTTAACTTGACAAAACGTAACTTTAACCTGTCAAAACGTAACTTTAACTTGTCTAAACGTAAGTTTAACTTGGTAAAAACCTAAATTAACTCGTCGTAACGTAACTTTAACTTGTAAAAAAACGTAGTTTAACTTGACAAAATGTAATTTTAATGTGTCAAAACGTAACTTTAAGTTGTTGAAACGTAACTTTACCTTGTAAAAAAAAGTACTTCAATTTGTAAAACATGTATTTTAATTTGTAAAAAACGTACTTCAACTTGTAAAAACCGTACTTTAACTTGTTAAAAACGTATTTTAACGTGTCAAAATGTAACTTTATCTTGTCACAACGAAACTTTAACTTGTCAAAACGTAAGTTTAACTTGTTTAAAACGTACTTTAACTTTTAAAAAACGTAATTTTACTTGTCACAACGAAACTTTTACTTGTAAAAAATGTAATTTAACTTGTAAAAAACATAATTAAACTTATAAAAACGTAACTTTAACTTGTAAAAAACATACTTTCACTTGTCAAAATGTAAGTTTAATGTGTCAAAATGTGACTTTAAATTGTTATAACGTTACTATAACTTGTAGAAAATGTACTTTAACTTGAAAAAAACGTACTTCTACTTGTAATACACGTACTTTAACTTGTATAAAACGTACTTCAACTTGTAAAAACCGTACTTTAACTTGTAAAAAATGTATTTTAACGTGTCAAAATATAACTTTATATTACAAAACGTAACTTTAACTTGTTAAAAACGTACTTTAACTTGTAAAAAAACGTAATTTAACTTGTCAATATGTAACTTTAACTTGTCAAAATGTAACTTTAACTTGTTAAAAACGTACTTTAACTTGTAAAAAACGTACATTAACTTGTAAAAACCGTACTTTAACTTGTCAAAACGTAACTTTTACTTGTTAAAAACGTAGTTTAACTCGTAAAAAACGTACTTTAAATTGTAAAAACATAAATATAACTTATCAAAACGTAACTTTAACTTGTAAAAAACATACATTAAATTTTAAAAAACGTACTTTAACTTTTAAAAAAAGTAATTTTACTTGTCACAACGAAACTTTTACTTGTAAAAAATGTACTTTAACTTGTAAAAAACATGATTAAACTAATCAAAACGTAACTTTAAATTGTAAAAAACGTACTTTCACTTGTCGAAATGTAATTGTAATGTGTCAAAATGTAACTTTAAGTTGTTATAACATAACTTTAACTTGTACAAAATGTACTTTAACTTGTAAAACATGTACTTCAACTTGTAATACACGTAATTTGACTTGTAAAAAACGTACTTCAACTTGTAAAATATGTACTTTAACTTGTAAAAAACGTATTTTAACGTGTCAAAATGTAACTTTAACTTGTCAAAATGTAGCTTTAACTTGTTAAAAACATACTTTAAGTTGTAAAAAAACATAATTTGACTTGTCAAAATTTAACATTAACTTGTAAACACGTACTTTAACTTGGAAAAAAGTACTTTAACTAGTAAAAAACGTACTTTAACTCGTCATAACGTAACTTTAACTTGTAAAAACCTACTTTAACTTGTCAAAACGTAACTTTAACTTGTCAAAACGTAAGTTTAACTTGTTATTAACATACATTAACTTGTAAAAAACGTAATTTAACTTGTCAAAAATGTACTTTAAATTGTAAAAAACATACTTTAACTTGTAAAAAACCTACTTTAACTTGTCAAAACGTAACTTTAACTTGTCAAAACGTAACTATAACTTGTCTAAACGTAAGTTTAACTTGGTAAAAACCTACTTTAACTTGTCAAAACGTAACTTTAACTTGTCAAAACGTAACTTTAACTTGTTATAAACATACATTAACTTGTAAAAAACGTAGTTTAACTTGTCAAAATGTAATTTTAATGTGTCAAAACGGAACTTTAGGTTGTTGAAACGTAACTTTAACTTGTAAAAAATGTATTTTAACTTGTAAAAAATGTACTTCAATTCGTAAAACATGTATTTTAATTTGTAAAAAACGTACTTGAACTTGTAAAAAACGTACTTTAACTTGTTAAAAACGTAGTTTAACGTGTCAAAATGTAACTTTATCCTGTCACAACGAAACTTTAACTTGTTAAAAGGTAAGTTTAACTTGTTAAAAACGTACTTTAACTTTTAAAAAACGTAATTTTACTTGTCACAACGAAACTTTTACTTGTAAAAAATGTACTTTAACTTCTAAAAAACATAACTAAACTTATCAAAACGTAACTTTAACTTGTAAAAAATGTACTTTCACTTGTCAAAATGTGAGTTTAATGTGTCAAAATGTGACTTTAAGTTGTTATAATGTAACTTTAACTTGTAGAAAATGTACTTTAACTTGTAAAAAACGTACTTCTACTTGTAATACACGTACTTTAACTTGTATAAAACGTACTTCAACTTGTAAAAAACGTACTTTAACTTGTAAAAAACGTATTTTAACGTGTCAAAATATAACTTTATATTGTCAAAAGGTAACTTTAACTTGTTAAAAACGTACTTTAACTTGTAAAAAAATGTAATTTAACTTGTCAAAATGTAACTTTAACTTGTTAAAAACGTACTTTAACTTGGAAAAAAGTACTTTAACTTGTAAAAAATGTACTTTAACTCGTCATAACGTAACTTTAACTTGTTAAAAACATACATTAACTTGTAAAAAACGTAATTTAACTTGTCAAAAATGTACTTAAATATGTAAAAAACCTACTTTAACTTGTCAAAACGTAACTTTAACTTGTCAAAACGTAACTTTAACTTGGTAAAAACGTAATTTAACTCGTCAAAACGTAACTTTAACTTGTAAAAAACGTAGTTTAACTTGTCAAAATGTAATTTTAATGTGTCAAAACGTAACTTTAAGTTGTTAAAACGGAACTTTAACTTGTAAAAAATGTACTTTAACTTGTAGAAAAACGTAATTTAACTTGTCAAAATGTAACTTTAACTTGTCAAACCCCCTTTGGTGGAGAGGGGTGGATTGTTAGTAACTTTAACTTGTTAAAAACGTATTTAACTTGTCAAAATGTAACTTTAACTTGTTAAAAACAAAGTTTAACTTGTTAAAAACGTAGCTTAACTTGTAAAAAACATACTTTAACTTGCAAAAAACGTACTTTAAATTGTCAAAACTTAAATATAACTTGTCAAAACGTAACTTTAACTTGTAAAAAACGTACATTAACTTTTAAAAAACTTACTTTAACTTGTCAAAACGTAACTTTACCTTGTCAGAACGTAACTTTAACTTGTAAAAAACCTACTTTAACTTGTCAAAACGTAACTTTAACTTGTCAAAACGTAAGTTTAACTTGTTAAAAACATATATTAACTTGTAAAAAACGTAATTTAACCTGTCAAAAATGTGGTTTAACTTGTAACAAATGTACTTTAACTTGTAATAAACGCACTTCAACTTGTAAATAACGTACTTTAACTTGTAAAAAACGTATTTTAACGTATCAAAATATAATTTTAACTTGTCAAAATGTAGCTTTAACTTGTTAAAAACATACTTTAACTTGTAAAAAAACGTAATTTAACTTGTCAAAATTTAACATTAACTTGTAAACACGTACTTTAACTTGGAAAAAAGTACTTTAACTTGTAAAAAACGTACTTTAACTTGTCAGAACGTAAAATTAACTTGTAAAAACCTACTTTAACTTGTCAAAACGTAACTTTAACTTGTCAAAACGTAAGTTTAACTTGTTAAAAACATACATTAACTTGTAAAAAACGTAATTTAACTTGTCAAAAATGTGGTTTAACTTGTAACAAATGTACTTTAAATTGTAAAAAACGTACTTTAACTTGTAAAAAACTTACTTTAACTTGTCAAAACGTAACTTTAACTTGTCAAAACGTAACTTTAACTTGTCTAAACGTAAGTTTAACTTGGTAAAAACCTAAATTAACTCGTCGTAACGTAACTTTAACTTGTAAAAAAACGTAGTTTAACTTGACAAAATGTAATTTTAATGTGTCAAAACGTAACTTTAAGTTGTTGAAACGTAACTTTACCTTGTAAAAAAAAGTACTTCAATTTGTAAAACATGTATTTTAATTTGTAAAAAACGTACTTCAACTTGTAAAAACCGTACTTTAACTTGTTAAAAACGTATTTTAACGTGTCAAAATGTAACTTTATCTTGTCACAACGAAACTTTAACTTGTCAAAACGTAAGTTTAACTTGTTTAAAACGTACTTTAACTTTTAAAAAACGTAATTTTACTTGTCACAACGAAACTTTTACTTGTAAAAATTGTAATTTAACTTGTAAAAAACATAATTAAACTTATAAAAACGTAACTTTAACTTGTAAAAAACATACTTTCACTTGTCAAAATGTAAGTTTAATGTGTCAAAATGTGACTTTAAATTGTTATAACGTAACTATAACTTGTAGAAAATGTACTTTAACTTGAAAAAAACGTACTTCTACTCGTAATACACGTACTTTAACTTGTATAAAACGTACTTCAACTTGTAAAAACCGTACTTTAACTTGTAAAAAACGTATTTTAACGTGTCAAAATATAACTTTATATTACAAAACGTAACTTTAACTTGTTAAAAACGTACTTTAACTTGTAAAAAAACGTAATTTAACTTGTCAATATGTAACTTTAACTTGTCAAAATGTAACTTTAACTTGTTAAAAACGTACTTTAACTTGTAAAAAACGTACATTAACTTGTAAAAACCGTACTTTAACTTGTTAAAACGTAACTTTTACTTGTTAAAAACGTAGTTTAACTCGTAAAAAACGTACTTTAAATTGTAAAAACATAAATATAACTTCTCAAAACGTAACTTTAACTTGTAAAAAACATACATTAAATTTTAAAAAACGTACTTTAACTTTTAAAAAAAGTAATTTTACTTGTCACAACGAAACTTTTACTTGTAAAAAATGTACTTTAACTTGTAAAAAACATGATTAAACTAATCAAAACGTAACTTTAAATTGTAAAAAACGTACTTTCACTTGTCGAAATGTAATTGTAATGTGTCAAAATGTAACTTTAAGTTGTTATAACATAACTTTAACTTGTACAAAATGTACTTTAACTTGTAAAACATGTACTTCAACTTGTAATACACGTACTTTGACTTGTAAAAAACGTACTTCAACTTGTAAAAAATGTACTTTAACTTGTAAAAAACGTATTTTAACGTGTCAAAATGTAACTTTAACTTGTCAAAATGTAGCTTTAACTTGTTAAAAACATACTTTAAGTTGTAAAAAAACGTAATTTGACTTGTCAAAATTTAACATTAACTTGTAAACACGTACTTTAACTTGGAAAAAAGTACTTTAACTAGTAAAAAACGTACTTTAACTCGTCATAACGTAACTTTAACTTGTAAAAACCTACTTTAACTTGTCAAAACGTAACTTTAACTTGTCAAAACGTAAGTTTAACTTGTTATTGACATACATTAACTTGTAAAAAACGTAATTTAACTTGTCAAAAATGTACTTTAAATTGTAAAAAACATACTTTAACTTGTAAAAAACCTACTTTAACTTGTCAAAACGTAACTTTAACTTGTCAAAACGTAACTATAACTTGTCTAAACGTAAGTTTAACTTGGTAAAAACCTACTTTAACTTGTCAAAACGTAACTTTAACTTGTCAAAACGTAACTTTAACTTGTTATAAACATACATTAACTTGTAAAAAACGTAGTTTAACTTGTCAAAATGTAATTTTAATGTGTCAAAACGGAACTTTAGGTTGTTGAAACGTAACTTTAACTTGTAAAAAATGTATTTTAACTTGTAAAAAATGTACTTCAATTTGTAAAACATGTATTTTAATTTGTAAAAAACGTACTTGAACTTGTAAAAAACGTACTTTAACTTGTTAAAAACGTAGTTTAACGTGTCAAAATGTAACTTTATCCTATCACAACGAAACTTTAACTTGTTAAAAGGTAAGTTTAACTTGTTAAAAACGTACTTTAACTTTTAAAAAACGTAATTTTACTTGTCACAACGAAACTTTTACTTGTAAAAAATGTACTTTAACTTCTAAAAAAAATAACTAAACTTATCAAAACGTAACTTTAACTTGTAAAAAATGTACTTTCACTTGTCAAAATGTGAGTTTAATGTGTCAAAATGTGACTTTAAGTTGTTATAATGTAACTTTAACTTGTAGAAAATGTACTTTAACTTGTAAAAAACGTACTTCTACTTGAAATACACGTACTTTAACTTGTATAAAACGTACTTCAACTTGTAAAAAACGTACTTTAACTTGTAAAAAACTTAGTTTAACTTGTCAAAATGTAATTTTAATGTGTCAAAACGTAACTTTAAGTTGTTAAAACGGAACATTAACTTGTAAAAAATGTACTTTAACTTGTAGAAAAACGTAATTTAACTTGTCAAAATGTAACTTTAACTTGTCAAATTCCCTTTGGTGGAGAGAGGTGGATTGTTAGTAACTTTAACTTGTTAAAAACGTATTTAACTTGTCAAAAAGTAACTTTAACTTGTTAAAAACAAAGTTTAACTTGTTAAAAACGTAGCTTAACTTGTAAAAAACATACTTTAACTTGTAAAAAACGTACTTTAAATTGTCAAAACTTAAATATAACTTGTCAAAACGTAACTTTAACTTGTAAAAAACGTACATTAACTTTTAAAAAACTTGCTTTAACTTGTCAAAACGTAACTTTACCTTGTCAGAACGTAACTTTAACTTGTAAAAAACCTACTTTAACTTGTCAAAACGTAACTTTAACTTGTCAAAACGTAAGTTTAACTTGTCAAAACGTAAGTTTAACTTGTTAAAAACATATATTTACTTGTAAAAAACGTAATTTAACCTGTCAAAAATGTGGTTTAACTTGTAACAAATGTACTTTAACTTGTAATAAACGCACTTCAACTTGTAAAAAACGTACTTTAACTTGTAAAAAACGTATTTTAACATATCAAAATCTAACTTTAACTTGTAAAAATGTAGCTGTAACTTGTTAAAAACATACTTTAACTTGTAAAAAAACGTAATTTAACTTGTCAAAATTTAACATTAACTTGTAAACACGTACTTTAACTTGGAAAAAAGTACTTTAACTTGTAAAAAACGTACTTTAACTTGTCAGAACGTAAAATTAACTTGTAAAAACCTACTTTAACTTGTCAAAACGTAACTTTAACTTGTCAAAACGTAAGTTTAACTTGTTAAAAACATACATTAACTTGTAAAAAACGTAATTTAACTTGTCAAAAATGTGGTTTAACTTGTAACAAATGTACTTTAAATTGTAAAAAACGTACTTTAACTTGTAAAAAACTTACTTTAACTTGTCAAAACGTAACTTTAACTTGTCAAAACGTAACTTTAACTTGTCTAAACGTAAGTTTAACTTGGTAAAAACCTAAATTAACTCGTCGTAACGTAACTTTAACTTGTAAAAAACGTAGTTTAACTTGACAAAATGTAATTTTAATGTGTCAACACGTAACTTTAAGTTGTTGAAACGTAACTTTACCTTGTAAAAAAACGTACTTCAATTTGTAAAACATGTATTTTAATTTGTAAAAAACGTACTTCAACTTGTAAAAACCGTACTTTAACTTGTTAAAAACGTATTTTAACGTGTCAAAATGTCACTTTATCCTGTCACAACGAAACTTTAACTTGTCAAAACGTAAGTTTAACTTGTTAAAAACGTACTTTAACTTTTAAAAAACGTAATTTTACTTGTCACAACGAAACTTTTACTTGTAAAAAATGTAATTTAACTTGTAAAAAACATAATTAAACTTATAAAAACGTAACTTTAACTTGTAAAAAACGTACTTTCACTTGTCAAAATGTAAGTTTAATGTGTCAAAATGTGACTTTAAATTGTTATAACGTAACTATAACTTGTAGAAAATGTACTTTAACTTGAAAAAAACGTACTTCTACTTGTAATACACGTACTTTAACTTGTATAAAACGTACTTCAACTTGTAAAAACCGTACTTTAACTTGTAAAAAACGTATTTTAACGTGTCAAAATATAACTTTAACTTGTCAAAATGTAGCTTTAATTTGTTAAAAACATACTTTAACTTGTAAAAAAACGTAATTTGACTTGGAAAAAAGTACTTTAACTTGTAAAAAACGTACTTTAACTCGTCAGAACGTAACTTTAACTTGTAAAAACCTACTTTAACTTGTCAAAACGTAACTTTAACTTGTCAAAACGTAAGTTTAACTTGTTAAAAACATACATTAACTTGTTAAAAAAGTAATTTAACTTGTCAAAAATGTGGTTTAACTTGTAACAAATGTATTTTAACTTGTATAAAACGTACTTTAACTTGTAAAAAACCTACTTTAATTTGTCAAAACGTAATTTTAAGTTGTTAAAACGTAATTTTAACTTGTAAAAAATGTATTTAAACTTGTAAAAAACATACTTCAACTTGAAAAACATATACTTTAACTTGTAAAAAACGTACTTCAACTTGTAAAAAACGTACTTTAACTTGTAAAAAACGTACTTTAACATGTAAAAACCGTATTTTAACGTGTCAAAATATAACTTTATATTGTCAAAACGTAACTTTAACTTGTTAAACACGTACTTTAACTTGTAGAAAAACGTAATTTAACTTGTCAAAATGTAACTTTAACTTGTCGAACCCCCTTTGGTGGAGAGGGGTGGATTGTTAGTAACTTTAACTTGTTAGAAACGTATTTAACTTGTCAAAAAGTAACTTTAACTTGTTAAAAAGAAAGTTTAACTTGTTAAAAATGTAGTTTAACTTGTAAAAAACGTACTTTACCTTATAAAAACGTACTTTAAATTGTCAAAACTTAAATATAACTTGTCAAAACGTAACTTTAACTTGTAAAAAACATAGATTAACTTTTAAAAAACTTACTTTAACTTGTCAAAACGTAACTTTAACTTGTCAGAACGTAACTTTAACTTGTAAAAAACCTACTTTAACTTGTCAAAACGTAACTTTAACTTGTCAAAACGTGAGTTTAACTTGTCAAAACGTAAGTTTAACTTGTTAAAAACATACATTCACTTGTAAAAAACGTAATTTAACTTGTCAAAAATGTGGTTTAACTTGTAACAAATGTACTTTAACTTGTAAAAAACGTACTTCAACTTGTAAAAAATGTACTTTAACTTGTAAAAAAACGTATTTTAACGTGTCAAAATGTAACTTTAACTTGTCAAAATGTAGCTTTAACTTGTTAAAAACATACTTTAACTTGTAAAAAAACGTAATTTAACTTGTAAACACGTACTTTAACTTGGAAAAAAGTACTTTAACTTGTAAAAAACGTACTTTAACTTGTCAGAACGTAAATTTAACTTGTAAAAACCTACTTTAACTTGTCAAAACGTAACTTTAACTTGTCAAAACGTAAGTTTAACTTGTTAAAAACATACATTACCTTGTAAAAAACGTAATTTAACTAGTCAAAAATGTGGTTTAACTTGTAACAAATGTACTTTAGATTGTAAAAAACGTACTTTAACTTGTAAAAAACTTATTTTAACTTGTCAAAACGTAACTTTAACTTGTCAAAACGTAACTTTAACTTGTCAAAACGTAACTTTAACTTGTCAAAACGTAAGTTTAACTTGGTAAAAACCTAAATTGACTCGTCAAAACGTAACTTTAACTTGTAAAAAACGTAGTTTAACTTGTCAAAATGTAATTTTAATGTGTCAAAACGTAACTTTTAGTTGTTGAAACGTAACTTTACCTTGTAAAAAACGTTCTTCAATTTGTAAAACATGTATTTTAATTTGTAAAAAACGTACTTCAACTTGTAAAAAACGTACTTTAACTTGTTAAAAACGTATTTTAACGTGTCAAAATGTAACTTTATCCTGTCACAACGAAACTTTAATTTGTCAAAACATAAGTTTAACTTGTTAAAAACGTACTTCTACTTTTAAAAAACATAATTTTACTTGTCAAAATGTAATTTTAATGTGTCAAAACGTAACTTTAAGTTGTCAAAACGTAAGTTTAACTTGTTAAGAACATAATTTAACTTGTCAAAACATAAATTTAACTTGTCAAAATGTAATTTTAATGTGTCAAAACATAACTTTAAGTTGTTAAAACGTAACTTTAACTTGTAAAAAATGTATTTTAACTTGTGAAAAACGTACTTCAACCGGAAAAACATGTACTTTAACTTGTAAAAAACGTACTTCAACTTGTAAAAAACGTACTTTAACTTGTAAAAAACGTATTTTAAAGTGTCAAAATGTAACTTTATCCTATCATAACGAAACTTTAACTTGTCACAACTTAAGTTTAACTTGTTAAAAACGTACTTTAACTTTTAAAAAACGTAATTTTACTTGTCACAACGAAACTTTTACTTGTAAAAAATGTACTCTAACGTGTAAAAAACATAATTAAACTTATCAAAAAGTAACTTTAAATTGTATAAAACGTACTTTCACTTGTCAAAACGTAATTTTAATGTGTCAAAATGTAACTTTAAGTTGTCAAAACGTAACTTTAACTTGTCAAAACGTAACTTTAACTTGTCAAAACGTAACTTTAAATTGGTAAAAACCTAAATTAACTCGTCAAAATGTAACTTTAACTTGTAAAAAACGTAGTTTAACTTGTCAAAATGTAATTTTAATGTGTCAAAACGTAACTTTAAGTTGTTGAAACGTAACTTTAACTTGTAAAAAATGTATTTAAACTTGTAAAAAACGTACTTTAACTTCTAAACAATGTACTTTAAATTGTCAAAACTTAAATATAACTTGTCAAAACGTAACTTTAACTTGTAAAAAATATACATTAACTTTTAAAAAACTTACTTTAACTTGTCAAAACGTAACTTTAACTTGTCAGAACGTAACTTTAACTTGTAAAAAACATACTATAACTTGTCAAAACGTAACTTTAACTTGTCAAAACGTAACTTTAACTTGTAAAAAACGTAGTGTAACTTGTCAAAATGTAATTTTAGTGTGTCAAAACGTAACTTTAAGTTGTCAAAACGTAAGTTTAACTTGTTAAAAACATAATTTAACTTGTCAAAACGTAACTTTAACTTGTAAAAAACTTACTTTAACTAGTCAAAATGTAATTTTAATGTGTCAAAACGTAACTTTAAGTTGTTAAAACGTAACTTTAACTTGTAGAAAATGTATTTTTACTTGTAAAAAACGTATTTCAACTGGAAAAACATGTACTTTAACTTGTAAAAAACGTACTTCAACTTGTAAAAAACGTACTTTAACTTGTAAAAAACGTATTTTAACGTGTCAAAATGTAACTTTATCCTGTCACAACGAAACTTTAACTTGTCACAACGTAAGTTTAACTTGTTAAAAATGTACTTTAACTTTTAAAAAACGTAATTTTACTTGTCACACCGAAACTTTTACTTGTAAAAAATGCACTTTAACTTGTAAAAAACATAATTAAACTTATAGAAACGTAACTTTAAATTGTAAAAAACGTACTTTCACTTGTCAAAATGTAATTTTAATGTGTCAAAATGTAACTTTAAGTTGTTATAACGTAACTTTAACTTGTACAAAATGTACTTTAACTTGTAAAAAACGTACTTCAACTTGTAATACACGTACTTTGACTCGTAAAAAACGTACTTCAACTTGTAAAAAACGTACTTTAACTTGTAAAAAAGGTATTTTAACGTGTCAAAATGTAACTTTAACTTGTCAAAATGTAGCTTTAACTTGTTAAAAACATACTTTAACTTGTAAAAAAACGTAATTTGACTTGTCAAAATTTAACATTAACTTGAAAACACGTACTTTAACTCGTCAGAACGTAACTTTAACTTGTAAAAACCTACTTTAACTTGTCAAGACATAACTTTAACTTGTCAAAACGTAAGTTTAACTTGTTAATAACATAGATTAACTTGTCTAAAATAAACTTGTCTAAAATGTAGTTTAACTTGTCAAAAATGTGGTTTAACTTGTAACAAATGTACTTTAACTTGTAAAAAACGTACTTTAACTTGTAAAAAACCTACTTTAACTTGTCAAAACGTATCTTTAACTTGTAAAAACGTATCTTTAACTTGTTAAAAACGTAATTTAACTCGTCAAAACGTAAATTTAACTTGTAAAAAACGTAGTTTAACTTGTCAAAATGTAATTTTAATGTGTCAAAACGTAACATTAAGTTGTTAAAACGTAACTTTTACTTGTAAAAAATGTATTTAAACTTGTAAAAAACGTACTTCAACTTGAAAAACATATACTTTAACTTGTAAAAAACGTACTTCAACTTGTAAAAAAAGTACTTCAACTTGTAAAAAACTTATTTTAACGTGTCAAAATGTAACTTTATCCTGTCACAACGAAACTTTAACTTGTTAAAACGTAAGTTTAACTTGTTAAAAACGTACTTTAACTTTTAAAAAACGTAATTTTACTTGTCACAACGAAGCTTTTAACTTGTAAAAAACATAAATAAACTTATCAAAACGTAACTTTAAATTGTAAAAAACGTACTTTCACTTGTCAAAATGTAATTTTAATGTGTCAAAATGTAACTTTAAGTTGTTATAACGTAACTTTAAATTGTACAAAATGTACTTTAACTTGTAAAAAACGTACTTCAACTTGTAATACACTTACTTGAACTTGTAAAAAACGTACTTTAACTTGTAAAAAACGTATTTTAACGGGTCAAAATATAAATTTATATTGTCAAAACATAATTTTAACTTGTTAAAAACGTACTTTAACTTGTAAAAAAACGTAATTTAACTTGTCGAAATTTAACTTTAACTTCTCAAAACGTAACTTTAACTTGTAAAAAACGTACTTTAACTTGTAAAAAACGTACTTTAAATTGTCAAAACGTAAATATAACTTGTCAAAACGTAACTTTGACTCGTAAAAAACATACATTATCTTTTTACAAACTTACTTTAACTAGTCAAAACGTAACTTTAACTTGTTAGACCGTAACTTTAACTTGTAAAAAACCTACTTTAACTTGTCAAAACGTAGCTTTAACTTGTCACAGCGTAAGTTTAACTTGTTAATAACATACATTAACTTGTAAAAAAAACGTAATTTAACTAGTCAAAAATGTTGTTTAACTTGTAACAAATGTACTTTAACTTGTAAAAAGTGTACTTCAACTTGTAAAAAACGTAATTTAACTTGTAAAAAACGTATTTTAACGTGTCAAAATGTAACTTTAACTTGTTAAAAACATACTTTAACTTGTAAAAAAACGTAATTTAAGTTGTCATAATTTAACATTAACTTGTCAACACGTACTTTAACTTGTAAAAAAGTACTTTAACTTGTAAAAAACGTATTTTAACTTGTCAGAACGTAACTTTAACTTGTAAAAACCTACTTTACCTTGTCAAAACGTAAGTTTAACTTGTCAAAACGTAAGTTTAACTTGTTAAAAACAAACATTATTATGTAAAAAACGTAATTTAACTTGTCAGAAATGTGGTTTAACTTGTAACAAATGTACTTTAACTTGTAAAAAATGTACTTTCACTTGTAAAAAACCTGTTTTACCTTGTCAAAATGTAACTTTAACTTGTCAAAACGTAAGTTTAACTTGGTAAAAACGTAATTTAACTCGTCAAAACGTAACTTTAACTTGTAAAAAATGGAGTTTAAATTGTCAAAATGTAATTTTAATGTTTCAAAACGTAACTTTAAGTTGTTAAAACGTAACTTTAACTTGTAAAAAATATATTTTAACTTGTAAAAAATGTACTTCATATTTGTAAAACATGTACTTTAACTTGTAAAAAACGTACTTCAACTTGTAAAAAACCTACTTTAACTTGTAGAAAACGTATTTTAACGTGTTAAAATGCAACTTTATCCTGTCACAATGAAACTTTAACTTGTCAAAACGTAAGTTTAACTTGTTAAAAACGTACTTTATCTTTTAAAAAACGTGATTTTACTTGTCACAACGAAACTTTTACTTGTAAAAAATGTGCTTTAACTTGTAAAAACATAATTAAACGTATCAAAACATAACTTTAACTTGTAAAAAACGTACTTTCACTTGTCAAAATGTAATTTTAATGTGTCAAAATGTAACTTTAAGTTGTTATAACGTAACTTTAACTTGTAGAAAATGTACTTTAACTTGTAAAAAACGTACTTCAACTTGTAAAAAACGTACTTTAACTTGTAAAAAACGTATTTTAACGTGTCAAATATAACTTTATATTGTCAAAACGTAACTTTAACTTGTTAAAAACGTACTTTAACTTGTAAAAAAACGTAATTTAACTTGTCAAAATGTAACTTTAACTTGTCAAAACGTAACTCTAACTTGTTAACAACATATTTTAACTTGTAAAAAACGTACTTTATCTTGTAAAAACCGTACTTTAACGTGTCAAAATGTAACTTTTACTTGTTAAAAGCGTAGTTTAACTTGTTAAAAACGTAGTTTATTTTGTAAAAAACGTACTTTAACTTGTAAAAAACGTACTTTAAATTGTCAAAACGTAAATATAACTTGTCCAAACGTAACTTTAACTTGTAAAAAACATACATTAACTTTTAAAAAACTTACTTGAACTTGTCAAAACGTAACTTTAACTTGTCAGAACGTAACTTTAACTTGTCAGAACGTAACTTTAACTTGTGAAAAATCTACTTTAACTTGTCAAAACGTAAGTTTAACTTGTTAAAAATATACATTAACTTGTAAAAAACGTAATTTAACTTGTCAAAAATGTGGTTTAACTTGTAACAAATGTACTTTAACTTGTAAAAAACGTACTTCAACTTGTAAAAAACGTACTTTAACTTGTAAAAAACGTATTTTAACGTGTCAAAATGTAACTTTAACTTGTCAAAATGTAACTTTAACTTGTCAAAATGTAACTTTAACTTGTTAAAAATATACATTAACTTGTAAAAAAAACGTAATTTAACTTGTCAAAATGTAACATTAATATGTCAAAACGTAACTTTAACTTCTAAAAAACGTATTTTAACTTGTAAAAAACGTACTTTAACTTGTCAGAAAGTAACTCTAACTTGTAAAAAAACGTACTTTAACTTGTCAAAATGTAACTTTAACTTGTTAAAACGTAAGTTTAACTTGTTAAAAACATAGATTAACACTACTACAAAACATACTTTTAGAAGCATCAGGGTTAATTAGAAGCGACTAGTCGCTTCTAACTTCAATACCCCGATTTTTACAAAATTATCAATATTTTGAGAATTAGAAGCGACTAGTCGCTTCAAATGATCATAATTATTGGATCGGGGCATTAGATGCGACTAGTCGCTTCTAATGCCCCAAAATTTTCTCCGCCACAAATTTCGCTAAGTATAGAAATTGGGGCATTAGAAGCGACTAGTCGCTTCTAATGTCGCTTCTAATGCCCCAAAATTTTGGCTCCAAATTTCCTCCGCCAAAAATTTCGCTAAGTATAGATGTTGGGGCACTAGAAGCGACTAGTCGCTTCTAATGTCGCTTCTAATGCCCCAACTTATTTAAACGGTGTCGTTTTGGTTGTTAAGCGAGATTAGAAGTGACTAGTCTCTTCTAATGTCGCTTCTAATGTTCCTAGGGCTTTAAATCGCGTGAGCCTCCCTTTCTCCCTCATTTTCTCACCTCACTCGCTCTTACTCTCCCTCTCACTCTTCCTCTCACTCTCCGACCAGCCTCCGCCTTCCCCCCTCCCCCGCCGCCGCCCTTCTCCCTCCCGCCGCTGTCCCTCTCCCGCTGTTGCCGTCGTCCCTCCCCTCCCCTTCTCCTCTCTCCCAGCTCCGTCCCACCCCTTCTCCCCTCTCCCTCCGACCAACCACCCCCTCCTCCGCCGCCACCGTCCTCCCTACCCCTACCCCCTTCCCGCCGCCGTCCCTCCTCCCCCGCCTCCGTCCCTCCCCCTCCTCCCGTCCCTCCTCTTCTCCCGTCTCCCTACCCCACCCCCGATCGCCGCCTCCCCGCCCTCTTCCCCCGGCCGCCGCCTCCCCACCCTCCTCCCCCGGCCGCCGCCTCCCCACCCTCCTCCCCCGGCCGCTGCGTCCCTGCCCTCCTCCCCCGGCCACCGCCTCCGTGCCCTCCTCTGCCCTCCCTCTCGCTCTCCGCCCCTCCTCCGCCGAGCTGCGCCACTGGGCCTCCGCCGTGCTCCTCCCATGCGCCTCAACCGCCGAGCTCCGACTCACCTCACTCCCTCTCACTCTCCGACCAGCCTCCGCCTTCCCCCCTCCCTCGCCGCAGCCGCCGCCGCCCTTCTCCCTCCCGCCGCTGTCCCTCTCCCGCCGTTGCCGCCGTCCCTCCCCTCCCCTTCTCCTCTCTCCCATCTCCGTCCCTCCCCTTCTCCCCTCTCCCTCCGACCAGCTACCCCCTCCTCTGCCGCCGCCGTCCTCCCTACTCCTCCCCTGCCGCCGTCCTCCCTACCCCTACCCCTTTCTCGCTGCCGTCCCCCCTCCTCCCCTTCTCATCTTCTCCTCCTCTCCCTACCCCACCCCCGGTCGCCGCCTCCACGGCCTCCTCCCCCGGCCGCCGCCTCCCCACCCTCCTCCCCCGGCCGCTGCGTCTATGCCCTCCTCCCCCGGCCGCCGCCTCCGTGCCCTCCTCCGCCCTCCCTCTCGCTCTACGCCCCTCCTCCGCCGAGCTGCGCCACTGGGCCTCCGCCGTGCTTCTTCCCTGCGCCTCCACCGCCGAGCTCTAACTAGCCTCCTCCTCCGCCAAGGTATGTTTAGTTTATAATTAGTCTAATATTGTTATAGGTTAGTCTAATATTGTTTTATAAATATTTTGTTACTTTTAATTTATTATTGTCATCGCAGCCTCGTCACCGCTCGTTTGTTGCTGCACCCGCGCCACGTTGTAACCTAACTCCTCAACTTGCATCGTTGCTTCTTAAGGTATATGTTTGTTTTAAAAATTATTTTTTATTTGTATTTAGACATTTGTGCGTTTGTTGTTCGTCGCGTCGTCTTGTTGAGTGTAGACTTTGCTCGTCCCGTCTCGCTCGTATTGTTACCTACAAGGTTAGATATTTATGTTTACTTGAAATTTATGTTTAATAATTTGAAATTAGTAATTTTGTTATGTATTTAATTTGCTCATGTAAGTATGTAATAGAATAATTAATATGTTAAATCAATGAATTTGTTAAATAAAGTAATTTGTTATGAATGTACGATATTAATAATTTTAATTACTTAATTTGTTAAATCTAGATATGTAATTTGGGTAATTATATTAATTTGAAAGTGATAAGTAGTTACTTAATTTGTTAATTTAAATATGTTATTTGAAAGTTATTAAATGTTTAGGATAGTTCTGGCTGGTTTATATATATAGATTTTGTGAATTGCAGATTTTTGGTTTGTTCATATTTTTGATAGTTCTAGCGGCTCTCCAAGAAGCTGTGTTTGGCATGGCTGCTGGTTTGAGCCAGACCCCAGACTTCACTCCGACTCCCGTGTTTAGGGCGACTTTGGACCACTACATGACCCAGTTCGGACCTCGTGTAGGCGATTCGGGCAATGCAGGCGCTTCGGGTTTAGAGCAGAGACCAGATCGACCTTCGACTCCCACCGACACCGAACCAGAAGAACCTCCACACGGACCCAGCGTACGACGCACAGGACGAGGACGACGAGGACAAGGACGACGATGATTGTAATTTATTCGACATTTTAAACTTATTGCTTTACGTTTGTTTACATATCGACTTTCGGTTTTCTAATTAGTTGAACTTATGTTATTATCTTATTTCGGTTTTCTAAGTCGTTGAACTTATGTTATTATCGACTTTATTCATTGTCGACGTTTGATTATATTACTATCGACTTTAGATTATATTCAGTTTATGTTTAATCTGATTTAAATTAGTAAATTTCAATATTATTAAATTTAATTACTGATAATAATATTTAATTAATATTTAAAACCGGAAATAAATTTTTGAAAATTAGATTTTACAGTTTTAGAAGCGACTAGTCGCAGCTAAAGTCGCTTCTAAAATATAGCGGGTAACAATTAGAAGCGACTAGTCGCATCTAAAGTTGCTTCTAAAATATGGCGGGTAACAATTAGAAGCGACTAGTTGCTTCTAAAGTCGCTTCTAAAATATGGCAGGTAACAATTAGAAGTGAGTAGTCGCTTCTATAGTCGCTTCTAGTTGTTACCCGCCACCTCTTCGCACGCTTTTTTGGTCGGTGTTAAGGGCCTTTAGAAGCGACTTTAGAAGCAACTAGTCACTTCTGATTTCGTCGCTTCAAAACATTATAAGCGACTTTAGAAGCGACTCGACTTTAGAGGCGAAACATTAGTAGCGACAAAGTCGCTTCAAATGTCACTTCTAAAGCCAAATTAGAAGCGACTTATCGGCATTTAGAAGCGACTTTTGTCGCTTCTAAATGCCTTTTTTCTCCTACTGTAACTTGTAAAAAACGTAATTTAATTTGTCAAAAATGTGGTTTAACTTGTAACAAATGTACTTTAACTTGTAAAAAACGTACTTCAACTTGTAAAAAACGTACTTTAACTTGTAAGAAACCTACTTTAACTTGTCAAAACGTAACTTTAACTTGTCAAAACGTAAGTTTAACTTGTTAAAAATATAATTTAACTTGTCAAAATGTAACTTTAACTTGTCAAAAACGTAGGTTAACTTGTCAAAATGTAATTTTAATGTTTCAAAACGTAACTTTAATTTGTTAAAACATAACTTTAACTTGTGAAAAATTTACTTTAACTTGTAAAAAACGGACTTCAACTAGTTAAAACCGTACTTTAACTTGTAAAAAACGTAATTAAACTTGTCAAAACTTAACTTTAAGTTGTAAAAAACGTACTTTAACTTGTCAAAATGTAATTTTAATGTGTCAAAACGTAACTTTAAGTTGTTAAAACGTAACTTTAACTTGTAAAAAATGTAATTAAACTTGTAAAAACGTAACTTTAACTTGTAAAAAACGTGGTTTAACTTGTCAAAATGTAATTTTAATGAGTCAAAACGTAACTTTAAGTTGTTAAAACGTAACTTTAACTTGTAAAAAATGTACTATAACTTGTAAAAAACGTACTTCAACTTGTAAAAACCGTATTTTTACTTGTTAAAAACGTACTTTAACTTGTAAAAAAACGTATTTTAACGTGTCAAATGTAACTTTTACTTGTCAGAACGAAACTTTAACTTGTCAAAACGTAAGTTTAACTTGTTAAAAACGTACTTTAACTTTTAAAAAACCGTAATTTTACTTCTCACAACGAAACTTTATCTTGTAAAAAACGTACTTTAACTTGTAAAAAACATAATTAAATTTATCAAAATGTACCTTTAACTTTTAAAAAACGTACTTTAACTTGTAAAACACTTACTTTAACTTGCAAAACACGTACTTCAACTTGTAAAAAACCTACTTTAACTTGTAAAAAACGTATTTTAACGTGTGAAAATGTAACTTTAACTTGTCAAAACGTAACTTTAATTTGTTAAAAACGTACTTTAACTTGTAAGAAACGTAATTTAACTTGTCAAAATGTAAGTTTAACTTGTCAAAACGTAACTTTAACTTTTAAAAAACGTACTTTAACTTCTAAAATACGTACTTTAACTTGTTAAATAGTAACATTAACTTGTTAAAAACGTAGTTTAACTTGTAAAAAACGTACTTTAACTTGTAAAAACCGTACTTTAACTTGTCAAAACATAACTTTAACTTATCAAATTGTAACTTTAATTTGTAAAAAACATACATTAACTTGTAAAAAACTTACCTTAACTTCTCAAAAATGTAGTTTAACTTGTAACCAATGTACTTTAACTTGTAAAACAAGTACTTTAACTAGTAAAAAACCTACTTTAACTTGTCAAAACGTAACTTTAACTTGTTAATACGCAAGTCTAACTTGTTAAAAACGTAATTTAACTTGTCAAAACGTAACTTTAACTTTTTAAAAACCTACTTTAACTAGTCAAAATGTAATTTTAATGTGTCAAAACGTAACTTTAAGTTGTTAAAAGGTAACTTTAACTTGTAAAACATGTACTTTATTTTGTAAAAAACGTACTTCAACTTGTATAACATGTACTTTAACTTGTAAAAAACGTACTTCAACTTGTAAAAGATGTACTTTAACTTGTTAAAAACGTATTTTAACGTGTCAAAATATAACTTTAACTTGTCACAACGAAACTTTAACTTGTCAAAATGTAAGTTTAAGTTGTTAAAAACGTACCTTAACTTTTAAAAAACATAATTATACTTGTCACAACGATACTTTATCTGGTGAAAAACGTATTTTAACTTCTAAAAAACATAATTAAACTTATCAAAACGTAACTTTAACTTGTAAAAAACGTACTTTTACTTGTCAAAATGTAATATTAATGTGTCAAAATGTAACTTTAAGTTGTTATAACGTAACTTTAACTTGTAGAAAATGTACTTTAACTTGTAAAAAACGTACTTCAACTTGTAAAACACTTACTTTAACTTGTAAAAAACGTACTTCAACTTGTAAAAAACGTACTTTAACTTGTAAAAAACGTATTTTAACGTGTCAAAATGTAACTTTAACACTAGGAGAAAAAAGGCCTTTCAAAGCGACAAAAGTCGCTTCTAAAGGCCAAAAAGTCTCTTCTAATGTTTCGCCTCTAAAGCCGAGTCGCTTCTAAAGTCGCTTCTAATGTTTTGAAGCGACGAAATTAGAAGCGACTAGTCGCTTCTAATGTCGCTTCTAAAGGCCCTTAACACCGACCAAATAAGCGTGTGAAGAGGTGGCGGGTAACAATTAGAAGCGAATTTAGAAGCGAATTGTTACCCGCCATATTTTAGAAGCGACTTTAGAAGCGACTAGTCGCTTCTAATTGTTACCCGCCATATTTTAGAAGCGACTTTAGAAGCGACTAGTCGCTTCTAATTGTTACCCGCCATATTTTAGAAGCGACTTTAGATGCGACTAGTCGCTTCTAAAACTGTAAAATCTAATTTTCAAAAATTTATTTCCAGTTTTAAATATTAATTAAATATTATTATCACGAATTAAAGTTAATAATATTGAAATTTACTAATTTAAATCAGATTAAACATAAACTGAATATAATCAAAAGTCGATAGTAATATAATCAAACATCGACAATGTATAAAGTCGATAATAACATAAGTTCAACTAATTAGAAAACCGAAGGAAGATAATAACATAATTTCAAGTAATTAGAAAACCGAAAGTCGAATAAATTACATTCATCGTCGTCCTCGTCCTGCGCGTCGTCCGCTGGGTCCGTCTGGAGGCTCTTTTGGTTCGGTGTCGGTGGGAGTCGAAGGTCGATCTGGTCTCTGCTCTGAACCCGAAGCGCCTGCATTGCCCGAATCGCCTACACGAGGTCCGAACTGGGTCATGTAGTGGTCCAAAGTCTCCCTAAACACGGGAGTCGGAGTGAAGTCTGGGGTCTGGCTCAAACCAGCAGCCATGCCAAACACAGCTTCGTGGAGAGCCGCTAGCTTCTCTTCCATATCAGATGAGGACTTCGAACTCACATTCCCTACGGAACAAGATGTGTTGTCGTGGGCTTGAGCTTCTAGCATGTCGGAGCGCGGAATTAGAGGCCCAATTCCCGTATCCCAATCACGTCGCGTCCCGAGGATTTCTCTCATAGCAGTCTCCTCCAAAGATGGCAAGCTCATCTCACGTCCCGACTCCCGAGCTTGTTCTTGTAGATAAGCCACCCGAGCTACTATCCGAGCCTACATACACAATACAAATTAAAGTAATTATTAATAACAACAATTATAAGGAAATTTAATTTATAACATATATACTTAAATGATACTCTCCAACAGCAGGCATAGTCAACTGACCATTGGGAGTCGTGTGTCCTCTCCCACGCACCGAGCGGTCTTAGCATCTGCCTGCCTTCTCCTACCCGCAGCATATGCATATAACACATTATAACTATAATATATAACTTATGTAATTTGAAATTGAATGAAAGTATACTTACGTGACTATGACGAAACTCATAAAATGAGATCGTGCCCTGTCGACTCTTTGTGGTCTTCTTCTTTTGATTCTCCGTATTCCGTTTGGACATGTCCTAGAGAATAACATTGGTTAGAAAATTATTTTTAAGAATAACTGATTAATATGTTTAATCTAATTTATACCTGGAACGTTTCTGTGGTCATTCTATCAATCATCTCGGACCACTGTTGTTTCGTAAGACCCTTGGGCGTTCTCTGGAGCGCCTCCTCTTTGTCTTCGCCGCACTCAATCCGGTGAAATCGACTATATTTCGACTTTCCGTCTCGCAGACGCTTCTTTGCGTCGCGGATAATAGTCTTCTCGATAAGACTCGATTTAACATATTAATTATTCAATTACATACTTACATGAGCAAATTAAATACATAACAAAATTACTAATTTCAATTGCATACCTACATTACTAATTCAAATTATTAAACATAAATTTCAAATAAACATAAATATCTAACCTTGTAGATAACAATACGAGCGAGACGGAACGAGCAAAGTCTACACTCAACGAGACGACGCGACGAACAACAAATGCACAAATGTCTAAATACAAATAAAACATAAAATTAAAACCGTAAAACAAAATATAACTACAATAATTTTTAAAACCAACATATACCTTAAGAAGCAACGATGCAAGTTGAGGAGTTAGGTTACAACGAGGCGCGGGTGCAGCGACAAACGAGCGGTGACGAAGCTGCGATGACAATAATAAATTAAAAGTAACAAAATATTTATAAAACAATATTAGAATAACCTATAAGAATATTAGACTAATTATAAACTAAACATACCTTGGCGGAGGAGGAGGGGAGTCGGAGCTCGGCGGTGGAGGCGCAGGGGAGGAGCACGGCGGAGGCCCAGCGGCGCAGCTCGGTGGAGGAGGGGCGGAGAGCGAGAAGGAGGGCGGAGGGGGGCACGGAGGCGGTGGCCGGGGGAGGAGGGCAGGGACGCAGCGGTCGGGGGAGGAGGGTGGGGAGGTGGCGGCCGGGGGAAGAGGGCGGGGAGGCGGAGACCGGGGTTGGGGTAGGGAGAGGGGAGAAGAGGAGGGGGAGGAACAGAGGCGGGGGAGGAGGAGGGACGGCGGCGGGAAAGGGGTAGGGGTAGGGAGGACGGCGGCGGCGGAGGAGGGGGTGGCTGGTAGGAGGGAGAGGGGAGAAGGGGAGGGACGAAGCTGGGAGAGAGGAGAAGGGGAGGGGAGGGACGACGGCAACAGCGGGAGAGGGACGGCGGCGGGAGGGAGAAGGGCGGCGACGGCGGCGGCGGGGGAGGGGGGAAGGCGGAGGCTGGTCGGAGAATGAGAGGAAGAGTGAGAGGGAGAGTGAGAGCGAGTGAGGTGAGAAAACAAGGGCTAAAGGGAGGCTCACGCGATTTAAAGTCCTAGGAACATTAGAAGCGACATTAGAAATTCGGGCATTAAACGACATTGTTTAAATAAGTTGGGGCATTAGAAGCGACATTAGAAGCGACTAGTCGCTTCTAATGCCCCAATTTCTATACTTAGCAAAAATTTTGGAGGAGAAGATTTAGAGCCAAATTTTGGGGCATTAGAAGCGACTAGTCGCTTCTAATTTCACAATTTATATACTTAACGAAATTTTTGGCGGAGAAAATTTGAAGCCAAAATTTTGGGGCATTAGAAGCGACATTAGAAGCGACTAGTCGCTTCTAATGCCCCGATCCAATAAATATGACTATTAGAAGTGACTAGTCGGTTCTAATTATAGAAAACGTACTTTAACTGGTAAAAACCGTACTTTAACTTGTAAAAAATTTACTTTAACTTGTCAAAACGTAACTTTAACTTGTAAAGAACCTACTTTAACTTCTCAAAACGTAACATTAACTTGTCAAAACGTAAGTTTAACTTGTTAAAAATATACATTAACTTGTAAACAACGTACTTTAACTTGTAAAAAACCTACTTTAACTTGTTAAAACATAACTTTAACTTGTCAAAACATAATTTTAATTTGTCAAAACGTAATTTTAATTTGTCAAATCGTAAGTTTAATTTGTCAAAACGTAAGTTAAACTTGTTAAAAACGTAATTTAACTTGTCAAAACGTAACGTTAACTTGTTAATTTGTCAAATCGTAAGTTTAATTTGTCAAAACGTAAGTTTAACTTGTTAAAAACGTAATTTAACTTGTCAAAACGTAACGTTAACTTGTCAAAACGTAATTTTAATTTGTCAAAACGTAATTTTAATTTGTCAAAACGTAACTTTAATTTGTCAAAACGTAAGTTTAACTTGGTAAAAACGTAATTTAACTTGTCAAATCGTAACTTTAAATTGTAAAAAACATACTTTAACTTGTCAAAATGTAAATTTAATGTGTCAAACGTAACTTTAAGTTGTTAAAACGTAACTTTAAATTATAAAAAACGTACTTCAACTTGTAAAAAACGTACTTATACTTGTAAAACACATGCTTTAACTTGTAAAAACGTACTTCAACTTGTAAAAAACGTATTGTAACTTGTAAAAAAATGTATTTTAACGTTTCAAAATGTAACTTTAACTTGTCAAAACGTAACTTTAACTTGTTAAAATCGTACTTTAACTTGTAAAAACCGTACTTTAACTTGTAAAAATGTACTTTAACTTGTCAAAACGTAACTTTTACTTGTAAAAAACCTATTTTAACTTCTCAAAACGTAACTTTAACTTGTCAAAACGTAAGTTTAACTTATTAAAAACATACATTAAGTTGTTGAAAAGTAACTTTAACTTGTAAAAAACGTACTTCAACTTCTAAAAAACGTACTTCAACTTGTAAAAAATGGGTTTAACCTGTAACAAATGTACTTTAACTTGTAAAAACGTACTTCAACTTGTAAAAAAACTTACTTTAACTTGTAAAAAACCTACTTTAACATGTAAAAAACCTACTTTAACTTGTCAAAACATAATTTTAAATTGTCAAAACGTAACTTTAAGTTGTTAAAAAGTAACTTTAACTTGTAAAAAACGTACTTTAACTTGTAAAAAACGTACTTTAACTTGTCAAAAATGTGGTTTAACTTGTAACAAATGTACTTTAACTTGTAAAAACTTACTTCAACTCGTAAAAAACGTACCTTAACTTGTAAAAAACCTACATTAACTTGTCAAAACATAACTTTAATTTGTCAAAACGTAAGTTTATCTTGGTAAAAACGTAATTTAACTTGTCAAAACATAACTTTAACTTGTAAAAAACGTACTTTAACTTGACAAAATGTAATTTTAATGTGTCAAACCTAAACTTTAAGTTGTTAAAACTTAACTTTAATTTGTAAAAAACGTACTTCAACTTGTAAAAAATGTACTTCAACTTGTAAAACACATGCTTTAACTTGTACAAAACGTACTTCCACTTGTAAAAAACGTATTTTAACGTTTCAAATGTAACTTTAACTTGTCAAAACGTAACTTTAACTTGTTAAAAACGTACTTTAACTTGTAAAAAATTTACTTTAACTTGTCAAAATGTAACTTTAACTTGTAAAAAACCTACTTTAACTTCTCAAAACGTAACTTTAACTTGTCAAAACGTAAGTCTAACTTGTTAAAAATATACATTAACTTGTAAACAACGTACTTTAACTTGTAAAAAACCTACTTTAACTTGTCAAAACGTAACTTTAAAATGTCAAAACATAATTTTAATTTGTCAAAACGTAATTTTAATTTGTCAAATCGTAAGTTTAATTTGTCAAAACGTAAGTTAAACTTGTTAAAAACGTAATTTAACTTGTCAAAACGTAACGTTAACTTGTCAAAACGTAATTTTAATTTGTCAAAACGTAATTTTAATTTGTCAAAACGTAAGTTTAATTTGTCAAAACGTAAGTTTAACTTGTTAAAAACGTAATTTTAACTTGTCAAAACGTAACGTTAACTTGTTAAAACGTAATTTAACTTGTAAAAAACATACTTTAACTTGTCAAAACGTACTTCAACTTGTAAAAAAGTTGCTTAAACTTTTAAAAAACGTACTTTAACTTGTAAAAAACGTATTTTAACGTGTCAAAACATAATTTTAATTTGTCAAAACGTAACTTTAACTTGTTAAAACGTAACTTTAATTTGTCAAAACGTAAATTTAACTTGGTAAAAACGTAATTTAACTTGTCAAAACGTAACGTCAACTTATAAAAATGTACTTTAACTTGTCAAAATTTAATTTTAATGTGTCAAAACGTAACTTTAAGTTGTTAAAACGTAACTTTAACTTGTAAAAAATGTACTTCAACTTGTAATAAAAATACTTCAACTTGTAAAACACTTGTTTTAACTTGTAAAAAGCGTACTTTAACTTGTAAAAAACCTACTTTAACGTGTCAAAAAATAACTTTTACTTGTAAAAACGTACTTCAACTTGTAAAAACGTACTTTAACTTGTCAAAACGTAACTTTAACTTTTAAAAAACCTACTTTAACTTGTCAAACCGTAACTTTAACTTGTCAAAACATAACTTTAACTTGTTAAAAACATATGCTTACTTTAATTTGTCAAAAATGTGGTTTAACTTGTAACAAATGTACTTTAACTTGTAAAAACATACTTTAACTAGTAAAAAACGTACTTTAACTTGTAAAAAACCTACTTTAACTTGTCAAAACGTAAGTTTAACTTGTTAAAAACGTAATTTAACCTGTCAAAACGTAACTTTAAGTTGTAAAAAACGTGCTTTAACTTGTCAAAATGTAATTTTAATGTGTCAAAACGTAACTTTAAGTTGTTAAAACGTAACTTTAACTTGTAAAAAACGTACTTCAACTTGTAAAAAATGTACTTCAACTTGTAAAACACTTTCTGTAACTTCAAAAAAAAGTAATTCAACTTGTAAAAAACGTACTATAACTTGTAAAAAACGTACTTCAACTTGTAAAACACTTCCTTTAACTGGTATAAAATGTACTTCAACTTGTAAAAAATATTATGTAACTTGTAAAAAAAGTATTTTAACGTGTCAAAATGTAACTTTAACTTATCAAAACGTAATTTTAATTTCTTAAAAACGTACTTTAACTTGTAAAAAACGTACTTTAACTTGTAAAAAATGTACTTTAACTTGTCAAAACGTAACTTTAACTTGTCAAAACGTAACTTTAACTTGTTAAAAACATACATTAACTTGTAAAAAATGTACTTTAACTTGTCAAAAATGTGGCTTAACTTGTAACAAATGTAGTTTAACTTGTAAAAACGTACTTCAACTTGTAAAAAACGTACTTTAACTTGTCAAAAATGTGGTTTAACTTGTAACAAATGTACTTTAACTTGTCAAAACGTAACTTTAACTTTTATAAAACCTACTTTAACTTGTCAAACCGTAAATTTAACTTGTCAAAACGTAACTTTAACTTGTTAAAAACATATATTCACTAGTAAAAAACTTACTTTAATTTGTCAAAAATGTGGTTTAACTTGTAACAAATTTACTTTAACTTGTAAAAACGTACTTCAACTCGTAAAAAACGTACCTTAACTTGTAAAAAACCTACTTTAACTTGTCAAAACATAACTTTAATTTGTCAAAACGTAAGTTTATCTTGGTAAAAACGTAATTTAACTTGTCAAAACATGACTTTAACTTGTAAAAAATGTACTTTAACTTGACAAAATCTAATTTTAATGTGTCAAAACTAAACTCTAAGTTGTTAAAACTTAACTTTAATTTGTAAAAAACGTACTTCAACTTGTAAAAAATGTACTTCAACTTGTAAAACACATGCTTTAACTTGTACAAAACGTACTTCCACTTGTAAAAAACGTATTTCAACGTTTCAAATGTAAATTTAACTTGTCAAAATGTAACTTTAACTTGTTAAAAACGTACTTTAACTGGTAAAAACCGTACTTTAACTTGTAAAAAATTTACTTTAACTTGTCAAAACGTAACTTTAACTTGTAAAGAACCTACTTTAACTTCTCAAAACGTAACATTAACTTGTCAAAACGTAAGTTTAACTTGTTAAAAATATACATTAACTTGTAAACAACGTACTTTAACTTGTAAAAAACCTACTTTAACTTGTTAAAACATAACTTTAACTTGTCAAAACATAATTTTAATTTGTCAAAACGTAATTTTAATTTGTCAAATCGTAAGTTTAATTTGTCAAAACGTAAGTTAAACTTGTTAAAAACGTAATTTAACTTGTCAAAACGTAACGTTAACTTGTTAATTTGTCAAATCGTAAGTTTAATTTGTCAAAACGTAATTTTAACTTGTTAAAAACGTAATTTAACTTGTCAAAACGTAACGTTAACTTGTCAAAACGTAATTTTAATTTGTCAAAACGTAATTTTAATTTGTCAAAACGTAACTTTAATTTGTCAAAACGTAAGTTTAACTTGGTAAAAACGTAATTTAACTTGTCAAATCGTAACTTTAAATTGTAAAAAACATACTTTAACTTGTCAAAATGTAATTTTAATGTGTCAAACGTAACTTTAAGTTGTTAAAACGTAACTTTAAATTATAAAAAACGTACTTCAACTTGTAAAAAACGTACTTAAACTTGTAAAACACATGCTTTAACTTGTAAAAACGTACTTCAACTTGTAAAAAACGTATTGTAACTTGTAAAAAAATGTATTTTAACGTTTCAAAATGTAACTTTAACTTGTCAAAACGTAACTTTAACTTGTTAAAATCGTACTTTAACTTGTAAAAACCGTACTTTAACTTGTAAAAATGTACTTTAACTTGTCAAAACGTAACTTTTACTTGTAAAAAACCTATTTTAACTTCTCAAAACGTAACTTTAACTTGTCAAAACGTAAGTTTAACTTATTAAAAACATACATTAAGTTGTTGAAAAGTAACTTTAACTTGTAAAAAACGTACTTCAACTTCTAAAAAACGTACTTCAACTTGTAAAAAATGGGTTTAACCTGTAACAAATGTACTTTAACTTGTAAAAACGTACTTCAACTTGTAAAAAAACTTACTTTAACTTGTAAAAAACCTACTTTAACATGTAAAAAACCTACTTTAACTTGTCAAAACATAATTTTAAATTGTCAAAACGTAACTTTAAGTTGTTAAAAAGTAACTTTAACTTGTAAAAAACGTACTTCAACTTGTAAAAAACGTACTTCAACTTGTAAAACACTTGTTTTAACTTGTAAAAAACGTACTTTAACTTGTAAAAAACCTTTTTAACTTGTCAAAAGGTAACTTTAACTTGTCAAAACGTAACTTTAACTTGTAAAAAACGTACTTTAACTTGTCAAAAATGTGGTTTAACTTGTAACAAATGTACTTTAACTTGTAAGAAATGTACTTTAACTTGTAAAAACTTACATCAACTTGTAAAAAACGTACTTTAATTTGGAAAAAGCCTACTTTAACTTGTCAAAACGTAACTTTAACTTGTCAAAACGTAACTTTAACTTGTAAAAAACCTACTTTAACTTGTCAAAACGTAACTTTAACCTTTCAAAACATAAATTTAAATTGTTAAAAACATACATTCACTTGTAAAAAACATACTTTAACTTGTCAAAAATGTGGTTTAACTTGTAACAAATGTACGTTAACTCGTAAAAACGTACTTCAACTTGTAAAAAACATACTTTAACTTGTAAAAAACGTACTTTAACTTGTAAAAAAGTACTTTAATTTGGCAAAACGTAACTTTAACTTGTAAAAAACCTACTATAACTTGTCAAAACGTAACTTTAACTTGTCAAAACGTAAGTTTAAATTGTTAAAAATATACATTCACTTGTAAAAAATGTACTTTAACTTGTCAAAAATGTGGTTTAACTTGTACCAAATGTACTTTAACTTGTAAAAATGTACTTCAACTTGTAAAAAAACGTACTTTAACTTGTAAAAAACCTACTTTAACTTGTCAAAACGTAACTTTGACTACTTTAACTTGTCAAAAAAAAACTTTAATTTGTCAAAACGTAATTTTAGTTTGTCAAAACGTAAGTTTAATTTGTCAAAACGTAAGTTTAACTTGCTAAAAACGTAATTTAACTTGTCAAAACGTAACGTTAACTTGTCAAAACGTAACTTTAACTTCTAGAAAACGTACTTCAACTTGTAAAAAACGTACTTCAACTTGTAAAACAGTGGCTTTAAATTCTAAAAAACGTACTTTAACTTGTAAAAATCCTATTTTAACGTGTCAAAACATAATTTTAATTTGTCAAAACGTAACTTTAACTTGTTAAAACATAACTTTAATTTGTCAAAACGTAAGTTTAACTTGATAAAAACATAATTTAACTTGTCAAAACGTAACGTTAATTTATAAAAATGTAATTTAACTTGTCAAAATTTAATTTTAATGTGTCTAAACGTAACTTTAACTTGTTAAAACGTAACTTTAACTTGTAAAAAACGTACTTCAACTTGTATAAAACGTACTTTCACTTGTAAAAAACCTACTTTAACGTGTCAAAATGTAACTTTAACTTGTAAAAACGTACTTCAACTTGTAAAAACGTACTTTAACTTGTCAAAACGTAACTTTAACTTTTAAACAACCTACTTTAACTTGTCAAACCGTAACTTTAACTTGTCAAAACATAACTTTAACTTGTTAAAAACATATGTTCGCTAGTGAAAAACATACTTTAACTTGTCAAAAATGTGGTTTAACTTGTAACAAATGTACTTTAACTTGTAAAAACGTACTTCAACTTGTAAAAAATGTACTTTAACTTGTAAAAAACCTACTTTAACTTGTCAAAACATAACTTTAATTTGTCCAAACGTAAGTTTAACTTGGTAAAAACGTAATTTAACTTGTCAAAACGTAACTTTAACTTGTAAAAAACGTACTTTAACTTGTCAAAATGTAACTTTAATGTGTCAAAACGTAACTTTCAGGTGTTAAAACGTACCTTTAAATTGTAAAAAACGTACTTAAACTTGTAAAAAACATACTTCAACTTGTAAAACACATGCTTTAACTTGTAAAAAACGTACTTCAACTTGTAAAAAACGTACTGTAACTTGTAAAAAATGTATTTTAACGTTTCAAAATGTAACTTTAACTTGTCAAAACGTAACTTTAACTTGTTAAAAACGTACTTTAACTTGTAAAAACCGTACTTTAACTTGTAAAAAATGTACTTTAACTTGTCAAAACGTAACTTTAACTTGTAAAAAACCTACTTTAACTTCTCAAAACGTAACTTTAACTTGTCAAAACCTAAGTTTAACTTATTAAAAACATACATTAACTTGTAAAAAACGTACTTTAACTTGTAAAAAACCTACTTTAACTTGTCAAAACATAATTTTAATTTGTCAAAACGTAACTTTAAGTTGTTAAAAAGTAACTTTAACTTGTAAAAATCGTACTTCAACTTGTAAAAAAAATACTTCAACTTGTAAAACACTTGTTTTAACTTGTAAAAAACGTACTTTAACTCGTAAAAAACCTTTTTAACTTGTCAAAACGTAACTTTAACTTGTCAAAACGTAAGTTTAACTTGTTAAAAACATATTTTAACTTGTAAAAAACGTACTTTAGCTTGTCAAAAATGTGGTTTAACTTGTAACAAATGTACTTTAACTTGTAAAAACATACATCAACTTGTAAAAAACGTACTTTAACTTGGAAAAAACCTAGTTTAACTTGTAAAAAACGTACTTGAACTTGTCAAAACGTAACTTTAACTTGTAAAAAACCTACTTTAACTTGTCAAAACGTAACTTTAACTTGTCAAAACATAAATTTAAATTGTTAAAAACATACATTCACTTGTAAAAAACGTACTTTAACTTGTCAAAAATGTTGTTTAACTTGTAACAAATGTACTTTAACTCGTATAAACGTACTTCAACTTGTAAAAAACAAACTTTAACTTGTAAAAAACGTACTTTAACTTGTAAAAAAGTACTTTAACTTGTCAAAACGTAAATTTAACTTGTAAAAAACCTACTTTAACTTGTCAAAAATGGGTTTAACTTGTAACAAATGTACTTTAACTTGTAAAAACTTTCTTCAACTTGTAAAAAAACGTACTTTAACTTGTAAAAAACCTACTTTAACTTGTAAAAAAACGTACTTGAACTTGTCAAAACGTAACTTTAACTTTTAAAAAACCTACTATAACTTGTCAAAACGTAACTTTAAGTTGTCATAACGTAAGTTTAAATTGTTAAAAACATACATTCACTTGTAAAAAACGTACTTTAACTTGTCAAAAATGTGGTTTAACTTGTAACAAATATACTTTAACTTGTAAAAATGTACTTCAACTTGTAAAAAAACGTACTTCAACTTGTAAAAAACCTACTTTAACTTGTCAAAACGTAAATTTGACTACTTTAACTTGTCAAAAAATAACTCTAATTTGTCAAAACGTAAGTTTAACTTGTTAAAAACACATATTAACTTGTAAAAAATATGGTTTAACTTGTAACAAATTTATTTTAACTTATAAAAACGTACTTCAACCTATAAAAAACGTACTTTAACTTGTAAAAAACGTATTTAACTTGTCAAAACGTAACTTAAATTTGTCAAAACGTAAGTTTAACTTGTTAAAAACGTAATTTAACTTGTCAAAACGTAACGTTAACTTGTCAAAACGTAATTTTAATTTGTCAAAACGTAATTTTAATTTGTCAAAACGTAACTTTAATTTGTCAAAACGTAAGTTTATCTTGGTAAAAACGTAATTTAACTTGTCAAATCGTAACTTTAAATTGTAAAAAACGTACTTTAACTTGTCAAAATGTAATTTTAATGTGTCAAACGTAACTTTAAGTTGTTAAAACGTAACTTTAAATTATAAAAAACGTACTTCAACTTGTAAAAAACGTACTTAAACTTGTAAAACACATGCTTTAACTTGTAAAAACGTACTTCAACTTGTAAAAAACGTATTGTAACTTGTAAAAAAATGTATTTTAACATTTCAAAATGTAACTTTAACTTGTCAAAACGTAACTTTAACTTGTTAAAATCGTACTTTAACTTGTAAAAACCGTACTTTAACTTGTAAAAATGTACTTTAACTTGTCAAAACGTAACTTTTACTTGTAAAAAACCTATTTTAACTTCTCAAAACGTAACTTTAACTTGTCAAAACGTAAGTTTAACTTATTAAAAACATACATTAAGTTGTTGAAAAGTAACTTTAACTTGTAAAAAACGTACTTCAACTTCTAAAAAACGTACTTCAACTTGTAAAAAATGGGTTTAACCTGTAACAAATGTACTTTAACTTGTAAAAACGTACTTCAACTTGAAAAAAACTTACTTTAACTTGTAAAAAACCTACTTTAACATGTAAAAAACCTACTTTAACTTGTCAAAACATAATTTTAAATTGTCAAAACGTAACTTTAAGTTGTTAAAAAGTAACTTTAACTTGTAAAAAACGTACTTCAACTTGTAAAAAACGTACTTCAACTTGTAAAACACTTGTTTTAACTTGTAAAAAACGTACTTTAACTTGTAAAAAACCTTTTTAACTTGTCAAAAGGTAACTTTAACTTGTCAAAACGTAACTTTAACTTGTAAAAAACGTACTTTAACTTGTCAAAAATGTGGTTTAACTTGTAACAAATGTACTTTAACTTGTAAGAAATGTACTTTAACTTGTAAAAACATACATCAACTTGTAAAAAACGTACTTTAATTTGGAAAAAGCCTACTTTAACTTGTCAAAACGTAACTTTAACTTGTCAAAACGTAACTTTAACTTGTAAAAAACCTACTTTAACTTGTCAAAACGTAACTTTAACCTTTCAAAACATAAATTTAAATTGTTAAAAACATACATTCACTTGTAAAAAACATACTTTAACTTGTCAAAAATGTGGTTTAACTTGTAACAAATGTACTTTAACTCGTAAAAACGTACTTCAACTTGTAAAAAACATACTTTAACTTGTAAAAAACGTACTTTAACTTGTAAAAAAGTACTTTAATTTGGCAAAACGTAACTTTAACTCGTAAAAAACCTACTATAACTTGTCAAAACGTAACTTTAACTTGTCAAAACGTAAGTTTAAATTGTTAAAAATATACATTCACTTGTAAAAAACGTACTTTAACTTGTCAAAAATGTGGTTTAACTTGTACCAAATGTACTTTAACTTGTAAAAATGTACTTCAACTTGTAAAAAAACGTACTTTAACTTGTAAAAAACCTACTTTAACTTGTCAAAACGTAACTTTGACTACTTTAACTTGTCAAAAAATAACTTTAATTTGTCAAAACGTAATTTTAATTTGTCAAAACGTAAGTTTAATTTGTCAAAACGTAAGTTTAACTTGCTAAAAAAGTAATTTAACTTGTCAAAACGTAACGTTAACTTGTCAAAACGTAACTTTAACTTCTAGAAAACGTACTTCAACTTGTAAAAAACGTACTTCAACTTGTAAAATAGTGGCTTTAAATTTTAAAAAACGTACTTTAACTTGTAAAAATCCTATTTTAACGTGTCAAAACATAATTTTAATTTGTCAAAACGTAACTTTAACTTGTTAAAACGTAACTTTAATTTGTCAAAACGTAAGTTTAACTTGATAAAAACATAATTTAACTTGTCAAAACGTAACGTTAATTTATAAAAATGTAATTTAATTTGTCAAAATTTAATTTTAATGTGTCAAAACGTAACTTTAACTTGTTAAAACGTAACTTTAACTTGTAAAAAACGTACTTCAACTTGTAAAAAACTTACTTTAACTTGTAAAAAACCTACTTTAACGTGTCAAAATGTAACTTTAACTTGTAAAAACGTACTTCAACTTGTAAAAACGTACTTTAACTTGTCAAAACGTAACTTTAACTTTTAAACAACCTACTTTAACTTGTCAAACCGTAACTTTAACTTGTCAAAACATAACTTTAACTTGTTAAAAACATATGTTCACTAGTGAAAAAAATACTTTAACTTGTCAAAAATGTGGTTTAACTTGTAACAAATGTACTTTAACTTGTAAAAACGTACTTCAACTTGTAAAAAATGTACTTTAACTTGTAAAAAACCTACTTTAACTTCTCAAAACATAACTTTAACTTGTCAAAACGTAAGTTTAACTTATTAAAAACATATCTTAACTTGTTAAAAACGTACTTTAACTTGTAAAAAACGTACTTTAACTTGTAAAAAACATACTTCAACTTGTAAAACACATGCTTTAACTTGTAAAAAACGTACTTCAACTTGTAAAAAACGTACTGTAACTTGTAAAAATTGTATTTTAACGTTTCAAAATGTAACTTTAACTTGTCAAAACGTAACTTTAACGTGTTAAAATCGTACTTTAACTTGTAAAAACCGTACTTTAACTTGTAAAAATGTACTTTAACTTGTCAAAACGTAACTTTTACTTGTAAAAAACCTATTTTAACTTCTCAAAACGTAACTTTAACTTCTCAAAACGTAAGTTTAACTTATTAAAAACATACATTAAGTTGTTGAAAAGTAACTTTAACTTGTAAAAAACGTACTTCAACTTCTAAAAAACCTATTTTAACTTGTCAAAACATAATTTTAATTTGTTAAAACGTAACTTTAAGTTGTTAAAAAGTAACTTTAAATTGTAAAAAACGTACTTCAACTTGTAAAAAACGTACTTCAACTTGTAAAACACATGCTTTAACTTGTAAAAAACGTACTTCAACTTGTAAAAAACATATTGTAACTTGTAAAAAATGTATTTTAACGTTTCAAAATGTAACTTTAACTTATCAAAACGTAACTTTAACTTGTTAAAAACGTTCTTTAACTTGTAAAAACCGTACTTTAACTTGTAAAAAATGTACTTAAACTTGTCAAAACGTAACTTTAACTTGTAAAAAACCTACTTTAACTTCTCAAAACGTAACTTTAACTTGTCAAAACGTAAGTTTAACTTATTAAAAACATACATTAACTTGTAAAAAACGTACTTTAACTTGTAAAAAACCTACTTTAACTTGTCAAAACATAATTTTAATTTGTCAAAACGTAACTTTAAGTTGTTAAAAAGTAACTTTAACTTGTAAAAATCGTACTTCAACTTGTAAAAAAAATACTTCAACTTGTAAAACACTTGTTTTAACTTGTAAAAAACGTACTTTAACTCGTAAAAAACCTTTTTAACTTGTCAAAACGTAACTTTAACTTGTCAAAACGTAAGTTTAACTTGTTCAAAACATATTTTAACTTGTAAAAAACGTACTTTAGCTTGTCAAAAATGTGGTTTAACTTGTAACAAATGTACTTTAACTTGTAAAAACATACATCAACTTGTAAAAAACGTACTTTAACTTGGAAAAAACCTACTTTAACTTGTCAAAACGTAACTTTAACTTGTCAAAACATAAATTTAAATTGTAAAAAACATACATTCACTTGTAAAAAACGTACTTCAACTTGTAAAAAAGTACTTTAACTTGTCAAAACGTAAATTTAACTTGTAAAAAACCTACTTTAACTTGTCAAAAATGGGTTTAACTTGTAACAAATGTACTTTAACTTGTAAAAACTTTCTTCAACTTGTAAAAAAACGTACTTTAACTTGTAAAAAACCTACTTTAACTTGTAAAAAAACGTACTTGAACTTGTCAAAACGTAACTTTAACTTTTAAAAAACCTACTATAACTTGTCAAAACGTAACTTTAAGTTGTCATAACGTAAGTTTAAATTGTTAAAAACATACATTCACTTGTAAAAAACGTACTTTAACTTGTCAAAAATGTGGTTTAACTTGTAACAAATATACTTTAACTTGTAAAAATGTACTTCAACTTGTAAAAAAACGTACTTCAACTTGTAAAAAACCTACTTTAACTTGTCAAAACGTAAATTTGACTACTTTAACTTGTCAAAAAATAACTCTAATTTGTCAAAACGTAAGTTTAACTTGTTAAAAACACATATTAACTTGTAAAAAATATGGTTTAACTTGTAACAAATTTATTTTAACTTATAAAAACGTACTTTAACTTGTAAAAAACGTATTTAACTTGTTAAAACGTAACTTAAATTTGTCAAAACGTAAGTTTAATTTGTTAAAAACATAATTTAACTTGTCAAAACGTAACTTTAACTTGTAAAAAACGTACTTTACCTTGTCAAAATGTAATTTTAATGTGTCAAAACGTAACTTTAAGTTGTTAAAACGTAACTTTAATTTGTAAAAAACGTACTTCAACTTGTAAAAAACGTACTTCAACTTGTAAAACACGTGCTTTAACTTGTAAAATAGTACTTCAACTTGTAAAAATCGTACTTTAAATTGTAAAAAACGTACTTTAACTTGTAAAAAACGTACTTTAAATTGTCAAAACGTAACTTTTAACTTGTAAAAAACCTACTTTAACTTTTCAAAACGTAACTTTAACTTGTCAAAACGTAAGTTTAACTTGTAAAAAACCTATTTAACTTGTCAAAACGTAACTTAAATTTGTCAAAACGTAAGTTTAATTTGTTAAAAACATAATTTAACTTGTCAAAACGTAACTTTAACTTGTAAAAAACGTACTTTACTTTGTCAAAATGTAATTTTAATGTGTCAAAACGTAACTTTAAGTTGTTAAAAGGTAACTTTAACTTGTAAAAAACGTACTTCAACTTGTAAAAAACGTACTTCAACTTGTAAAACACGTGCTTTAACTTGTAAAATAGTACTTCAACTTGTAAAAATCGTACTTTAAATTGTAAAAAACGTACTTTAACTTGTAAAAAACGTACTTTAAATTGTCAAAACGTAACTTTTAACTTGTAAAAAACCTACTTTAACTTGTCAAAACGTAACATTAACTTGTCAAAACGTAAGTTTAACTTGTTAAAAACGTACATTAACATGTAAAAAACGTACTTTAACTTGTCAAAAATGTGGTATACCTTGTAACAAATGTACTTTAACTTGTAAAAACATACTTCAACTTGTAAAAAACGTACTTTAACTTGTAAAAAACTTACTTTAACTTGTCAAAACGTAACTTTAATTTGTCAAAACGTAAGTGTAACTTGTTAAAAACATAATTTAACTTGTCAAAACGTAACTTTAACTTGTAAAAATTGTACTTTAACTTGTCAAAATGTAATTTTAATGTGTCAAAACGTAACTTTAAGTTGTTAAAACGTAACTTTAACTTGTAAAACACGTATTTCAACTTGTAAAACAGTTATTTAACTTGTAAAAAACGTACTTCAACTTGTAAAAAACGTACTTTAACTTGTAAAAAACGTGCTTTAACTTGTAAAAAACGTACTTTAACTTGTCAAAACGTAATTTTAATTTGTCAAAACGTAAGTTTAACTTGTTAAAAGCGTAATTTAACTTGTCAAAACGTAACTTTACTTTATAAAAAACGTACTTTAACTTGTAAAAATGTAATTTTAATGTGTCAAAACGTAACTTTAACTTGTAAAAAACGTACGTAAACTTGTAGAAAACGTACTTCAACTTGTAAAGCACTTGCTTGAACTTGTAAAAAAATGTACTTTAACTTGTAAAAAACGTATTTTAACGTGTCAAAATGTAACTTTAACTTGTCAAAACGTAACTTTAACTTGTAAAAAACGTACTTTAACTTGTAAAAAACCAACTTTAACTTGTCAAAACGTAACTTTAACTTGTCAAAACAGAAGTTTAAATTGTTAAAAACATGCATTCCCTTGTAAAAAACGTATTTTAACTTGTCAAAAATGTGGTTTAACTTGTAACAAATGTACTTTAACTTGTAAAAACATACTTCAACTTGTAAAAAACGAACTTTAACTTGTAAAAAACCTACTTTAACTTGTCAAAACGTAACTTTAATTTTTCAAAACGTAAGTTAAACTTGTTAAAAACTTAATTTAACTTGTCAAAATGTAATTTAAATGTGTCAAAACGTAACTTTAAGTTGTTAAAACGTAACGTTTACTTGTAAAAAACGTACTTTAACTGGTAAAAAACGTACTTCAACTTGTAAAACACTTGCTTTAACTTTTAAAATTGACTTCAACTTGTTAAAATCGTACTTTAACTTGTAAAAAATGTACTTTAACTTGTAAAAAACGTAATTTAACTTGTTAAAACGTAACTTTTAACTTGTAAAAAACCTACTTTAACTTGTCAAAACGTAACTTTAACTTGTGATAACGTAAGTTTAACTTGTTAAAAACATACATTAACTTGTAAAAAACGTACTTTAACTAGTCAAAAATGTTGTTTAACTTGTAACAAATGTACTTTAACTTGTAAAAACATACTTCAACTTGTAAAAAACGTATTTTAACTTGTAAAAACCTACTTTAACTTGTTAAAACGTAACTTTAATTTGTCCAAACGTAAGTTTAACTTGTTAAAAACATAATTTAACTTGTCAAAACGTAACTTTAACTTGTAATAAACGTACTTTAACTTGTCAAAATGTAATTTTAATGTGTCAAAACGTAACTTTAAGTTGTTAAAACGTAACTTTAACTGGTAAAAAATGTACTTTAACTTGAAAAAAACGTATTTCAACTTGTAAAACACTAAAAACGTCATTTAACTTGTAAAAAACGTATTTCAACATTTAAAACACTTACTTTAACTTGTAAAAAACGTACTTCAACTTGTAAAAAACGTACTTTAACTCCTAAAAAACGTAACTTCTTCTTGTTAAAAACTTAATTTAACTTGTAAAAAACGTACTTTAACTTGTAAAAAACGTACTTTAACTTGTCAAAACGTAACTTTAACTTGTAAAAAACCTACATTAACTTGTGAAAACGTAACTTTAACTTGTCAAAACGTAACTTTAATTTGTTAAAAACATACATTAACTTGTAAAAAACGTACTTTAAGTTGTCAAAAATATATTTTAACTTGTAACAAATGTACTTTAATTTGTAAAAACGTACTTCAACTTGTAAAAACGTACTTCAACTTGTAAAAAACCTACTTTAACATGTTACAAACACACATGAACTTGTCAAAAATGTGGTTTAACTTGTAACAAATGTACTTTAACTTGTAAAAACGTACTTAAACTTGTAAAGACGTACTTTAACTTGTCAAAACGTAAGTTTAATTTGTTAAAAACATACATTAACTTGTAAAAAACGTACTTTAACTTGTCAAAAATGTATTTTAACTTGTAACAAATGTACTATAATTTGTAGAAACGTACTTCAACTTGTAAAAACGTACTTTAACTTGTAAAAAACCTACTTTAACTTGTCAAAAGGTAACTTTAATTTGTCAAATCGTAAGTTTAACTTGTTACAAACACACATGAACTTGTAAAAAACGTACTTTAACTTGTCAAAAATGTGGTTTAACTTGTAACAAATGTACTTTAACTTGTAAAAACGTACTTTAACTAGTCAAAAATGTGGTTTAACTTGTAACAAATGTACTTTAACTTGTAAAAACATACTTCAACTTGTAAAAAACGTATTTTAACTTGTAAAAACCTACTTTAACTTGTTAAAACGTAACTTTAATTTGTCAAAACGTAAGTTTAACTTGTTAAAAACATAATTTAACTTGTCAAAACGTAACTTTAACTTGTAATAAACGTACTTTAACTTGTCAAAATGTAATTTTAATGTGTCAAAACGTAACTTTAAGTTGTTAAAACGTAACTTTAACTGGTAAAAAATGTACTTTAACTTGTAAAAAACGTATCTCAACTTGTAAAACACTAAAAACGTCATTTAACTTGTAAAAAACGTATTTCAACATTTAAAACACTTACTTTAACTTGTAAAAAACGTACTTCAACTTGTAAAAAACGTACTTTAACTTCTAAAAAACGTAACTTCTTCTTGTTAAAAACGTAATTTAACTTCTAAAAAACGTACTTTAACTTGTAAAAAACGTACTTTAACTTGTCAAAACGTAACTTTAACTTGTAAAAAACCTACATTAACTTGTGAAAACGTAACTTTAACTTGTCAAAACGTAAGTTTAATTTGTTAAAAACATACATTAACTTGTAAAAAACGTACTTTAACTTGTAAAAAATGTATTTTAACTTGTAACAAATGTACTTTAATTTGTAAAAACGTACTTCAACTTGTAAAAACGTACTTCAACTTGTAAAAAACCTACTTTAACATGTTACAAACACACATGAACTTGTCAAAAATGTGGTTTAACTTGTAACAAATGTACTTTAACTTGTAAAAACGTACTTAAACTTGTAAAGACGTACTTTAACTTGTCAAAACGTAAGTTTAATTTGTTAAAAACATACATTAACTTGTAAAAAACGTACTTTAACTTGTCAAAAATGTATTTTAACTTGTAACAAATGTACTTTAATTTGTAAAAACGTACTTCAACTTGTAAAAACGTACTTTAACTTGTAAAAAACCTACTTTAACTTGTCAAAAGGTAACTTTAATTTGTCAAAACGTAAGTTTAACTTGTTACAAACACACATGAACTTGTAAAAAACGTACTTTAACTTGTCAAAAATGTGGTTTAACTTGTAACAAATGTACTTTAACTTGTAAAAACGTACTTTAACTAGTCAAAAATGTGGTTTAACTTGTAACAAATGTACTTTAACTTGTAAAAACATACTTCAACTTGTAAAAAACGTATTTTAACTTGTAAAAACCTACTTTAACTTGTTAAAACGTAACTTTAATTTGTCAAAACGTAAGTTTAACTTGTTAAAAACATAATTTAACTTGTCAAAACGTAACTTTAACTTGTAATAAACGTACTTTAACTTGTCAAAATGTAATTTTAATGTGTCAAAACGTAACTTTAAGTTGTTAAAACGTAACTTTAACTGGTAAAAAATGTACTTTAACTTGTAAAAAACGTATTTCAACTTGTAAAACACTAAAAACGTCATTTAACTTGTAAAAAACGTATTTCAACATTTAAAACACTTACTTTAACTTGTAAAAAACGTACTTCAACTTGTAAAAAACGTACTTTAACTTCTCAAAAACGTAACTTCTTCTTGTTAAAAACGTAATTTAACTTGTAAAAAACGTACTTTAACTTGTAAAAAACGTACTTTAACTTGTCAAAACGTAACTTTAACTTGTAAAAAACTTACATTAACTTGTGAAAACGTAACTTTAACTTGTCAAAACGTAAGTTTAATTTGTTAAAAACATACATTAACTTGTAAAAAACGTACTTTAACTTGTCAAAAATGTATTTTAACTTGTAACAAATGTACTTTAATTTGTAAAAACATACTTCAACTTGTAAAAACGTACTTCAACTTGTAAAAAACCTACTTTAACATGTTACAAACACACATGAACTTGTCAAAAATGTGGTTTATCTTGTAACAAATGTACATTAACTTGTAAAAACGTACTTCAACTTGTAAAGACGTACTTTAACTTGTCAAAACGTCACTTTAACTTTTAAAAAACCTACTTTAACTTGTCAAACCGTAACTTTAACTTGTCAAAACGTAACTTTAACTTCTTAAAAACATATATTCACTAGTAAAAAACTTACTTTAATCTGTCAAAAATGTTGTTTAACTTGTAAAAAATGTACTTTAAATTGTAAAAACGTACTTCAACTTGAAAAAAACGTACTTTAACTTGTAAAAAACCTACTTTAACTTGTCAAAACATAACTCTAATTTGTCAAAACGTATGTTTAACTTTGTAAAAACGTAATTTAACTTGTCAAAACGTAACTTTAACTTGTAAAAAACGTAACTTTAACTTGTTAAAAACGTACTTTAACTTGTAAAAACCGTACTTTAACTTGTAAAAAATTTACTTTAACTTATCAAAAACGTAACTTTAACATGTAAAAAACCTACTTTAACTTCTCAAAACGTAACTTTAACTTGTCAAAACGTAAGTTTAACTCGTTAAAATCATACATTAACTTGTAAACAACGTACTTTAACTTGTAAAAAACCTACTTTAACTTGTCAAAACGTAACTTTAACTTGTCAAAACATAATTTTAATTTGTCAAAACGTAATTTTAATTTGTCAAATCGTAAGTTTAATTTGTCAAAACGTAAGTTTAACTTGTTAAAAACGTAATTTTAACTTGTCAAAACGTAATTTTAATGTGTCAAAATGTAACTTAAACTTGTAAAAAATGTACTTCAACTTGTAAAAAACGTACTTCAACTTGTAAAACACTTGCTTTAACTTCTAAAACACTTGCTTTAACTTTTAAAATCGACTTCAACTTGTAAAAATCGTACTTTAACTTGTAAAAAAAGTACTTTAACTTGTAAAAAACGTACTTTAACTTGTAAAAAACGTAACTTTAACTTGTAAAAAACCTACTTTAACTTGTCAAAACGTAACTTTAATTTGTCAAAACGTAAGTTTAATTTGTTAAAAAAATAATTTAACTTGTCAAAACGTAACTGTAACTTGTAAAAAACGTACTTTACCTTGTCAAAATGTAATTTTAATGTGTCAAAACGTAACTTTAAGTTGTTAAAACGTAACGTTTACTTGTAAAAAACGTACTTTAACTGGTAAAAAACGTACTTTAACTTGTAAAACACTTGCTTTAACTTTTAAAATTGACTTCAACTTGTTAAAATCGTACTTTAACTTGTAAAAAATGTACTTTAACTTGTAAAAAACGTACTTTAACTTGTCAAAACGTAACTTTTAACTTGTAAAAAACCTACTTTAACTTGTGATAATGTAAGTTTAACTTGTTAAAAACATACATTAACTTGTAAAAAACGTACTTTAACTAGTCAAAAATGTGGTTTAACTTGTAACAAATGTACTTTAACTTGTAAAAACATACTTCAACTTGTAAACAACGTATTTTAACTTGTAAAAACCTACTTTAACTTGTTAAAACGTAACTTTAATTTGTCAAAACGTAAGTTTAACTTGTTAAAAACATAATTTAACTTGTCAAAACGTAACTTTAACTTGTAATAAACGTACTTTAACTTGTCAAAATGTAATTTTAATGTGTCAGAACGTAACTTTAAGTTGTTAAAACGTAACTTTAAATTGCAAAAACGTACTTTAACTTGTAAAAAACGTATTTCAACTTGTAAAACACTAAAAACGTCATTTAACTTGTAAAAAACGTATTTCAACATTTAAAACACTTACTTTAACTTGTAAAAAACGTACTTCAACTTGTAAAAAACGTACTTTAACTTCTAAAAAACGTAACTTCTTCTTGTTAAAAACGTAATTTAACTTGTAAAAAACGTACTTTAACTTGTAAAAAACGTACTTTAACTTGTCAAAACGTAACTTTAACTTGTAAAAAACCTACATTAACTTGTGAAAACGTAACTTTAACTTGTCAAAACGTAAGTTTAATTTGTTAAAAACATACATTAACTTGTAAAAAACGTACTTTAACTTGTCAAAAATGTATTTTAACTTGTAACAAATGTACTTTAATTTGTAAAAACGTACTTCAACTTGTAAAAACGTACTTCAACTTGTATAAAACCTACTTTAATATGTTACAAACACACATGAACTTGTCAAAAATGTGGTTTAACTTGTAACAAATGTACTTTAACTTGTAAAAACGTACTTCAACTTGTAAAGACGTACTTTAACTTGTCAAAACGTAACTTTAACTTTTAAAAAACCTACTTTAACTTGTCAAACCGTAACTTTAACTTGTCAAAACGTAACTTTAACTTCTTAAAAACATATATTCACTAGTAAAAAACATACTTTAATCTGTCAAAAATGTGGTTTAACTTGTAAAAAATGCACTTTAAATTGTAAAAACGTACTTCAACTTGAAAAAAACATACTTTAACTTGTAAAAAACCTACTTTAACTTATCAAAACATAACTTTAATTTGTCAAAACGTATGTTTAACTTTGTAAAAACGTAATTTAACTTGTCAAAACGTAACTTTAACTTGTAAAAAACGTAACTTTAACTTGTTAAAAACGTACTTTAACTTGTAAAAACCGTACTTTAACTTGTAAAAAATTTACTTTAACTTATCAAAAACGTAACTTTAACATGTGAAAAACCTACTTTAACTTCTCAAAACGTAACTTTAACTTGTCAAAACGTAAGTTTAACTCGTTAAAATCATACATTAACTTGTAAACAACGTACTTTAACTTGTAAAAAACCTACTTTAACTTGTCAAAACGTAACTTTAACTTGTCAAAACATAATTTTAATTTGTCAAAACGTAATTTTAATTTGTCAAATCGTAAGTTGAATTTGTCAAAACGTAAGTTTAACTTGTTAAAAACGTAATTTTAACTTGTCAAAACGTAATTTTAATGTGTCAAAATGTAACTTAAACTTGTAAAAAATGTACTTCAACTTGTAAAAAACGTACTTCAACTTGTAAAACACTTGCTTTAACTTCTAAAACACTTGCTTTAACTTTTAAAATCGACTTCAACTTGTAAAAATCGTACTTTAACTTGTAAAAAAAGTACTTTAACTTGTAAAAAACGTGCTTCAACTTGTAAAAAACGTAACTGTAACTTGTAAAAAACCTACTTTAACTTGTCAAAACGTAACTTTAATTTGTCAAAACGTAAGTTTAATTTGTTAAAAAAATAATTTAACTTGTCAAAACGTAACTTTAACTTGTAAAAAACGTACTTTACCTTGTCAAAATGTAATTTTAATGTGTCAAAACGTAACTTTAAGTTGTTAAAACGTAACGTTTACTTGTAAAAAACGTACTTTAACTGGTAAAAAACGTACTTCAACTTGTAAAACACTTGCTTTAACTTTTAAAATTGGCTTCAACTTGTTAAAATCGTACTTTAACTTGTAAAAAATATACTTTAACTTGTAAAAAACGTACTTTAACTTGTCAAAACGTAACTTTTAACTTGTAAAAAACCTACTTTAACTTGTCAAAACGTAACTTTAACTTGTGATAATGTAAGTTTAACTTGTTAAAAACATACATTAACTTGTAAAAAACGTACTTTAACTAGTCAAAAATGTGGTTTAACTTGTAACAAATGTACTTTAACTTGTAAAAACATACTTCAACTTGTAAACAACGTATTTTAACTTGTAAAAACCTACTTTAACTTGTTAAAACGTAACTTTAATTTGTCAAAACGTAAGTTTAACTTGTTAAAAACATAATTTAACTTGTCAAAACGTAACTTTAACTTGTAATAAACGTACTTTAACTTGTCAAAATGTAATTTTAATGTGTCAAAACGTAACTTTAAGTTCTTAAAACGTAACTTTAAATTGCAAAAACGTACTTTAACTTGTAAAAAAACGTATTTCAACTTGTAAAACACTAAAAACGTCATTTAACTTGTAAAAAACGTATTTCAACATTTAAAACACTTACTTTAACTTGTAAAAAACGTACTTCAACTTGTAAAAAACGTACTTTAACTTCTAAAAAACGTAACTTCTTCTTGTTAAAAACGTAATTTAACTTGTAAAAAACGTACTTTAACTTGTAAAAAACGTACTTTAACTTGTCAAAACGTAACTTTAACTTGTAAAAAACCTACATTAACTTGTGAAAACGTAACTTTAACTTGTCAAAACGTAAGTTTAATTTGTTAAAAACATACATTAACTTGTAAAAAACGTACTTTAACTTGTCAAAAATGTATTTTAACTTGTAACAAATGTACTTTAATTTGTAAAAACGTACTTCAACTTGTAAAAACGTACTTCAACTTGTATAAAACCTACTTTAACATGTTACAAACACACATGAACTTGTCAAAAATGTGGTTTAACTTGTAACAAATGTACTTTAACTTGTAAAAACGTACTTCAACTTGTAAAGACGTACTTTAACTTGTCAAAACGTAACTTTAACTTTTAAAAAACCTACTTTAACTTGTCAAACCGTAACTTTAACTTGTCAAAACGTAACTTTAACTTCTTAAAAACATATATTCACTAGTAAAAAACTTACTTTAATCTGTCAAAAATGTGGTTTAACTTGTAAAAAATGTACTTTAAATTGTAAAAACGTACTTCAACTTGAAAAAAACATACTTTAACTTGTAAAAAACCTACTTTAACTTATCAAAACATAACTTTAATTTGTCAAAACGTATGTTTAACTTTGTAAAAACGTAATTTAACTTGTCAAAACGTAACTTTAACTTGTAAAAAACGTAACTTTAACTTGTTAAAAACGTACTTTAACTTGTAAAAACGTACTTCAACTTGTAAAAAACCTACTTTAACATGTTACAAACACACATGAACTTGTCAAAAATGTGGTTTATCTTGTAACAAATGTACATTAACTTGTAAAAACGTACTTCAACTTGTAAAGACGTACTTTAACTTGTCAAAACGTCAATTTAACTTTTAAAAAACCTATTTAACTTGTCAAACCGTAACTTTAACTTGTCAAAACGTAACTTTAACTTCTTAAAAACATATATTCACTAGTAAAAAACTTACTTTAATCTGTCAAAAATGTGGTTTAACTTGTAAAAAATGTACTTTAAATTGTAAAAACGTACTTCAACTTGAAAAAAACATACTTTAACTTGTAAAAAACCTACTTTAACTTATCAAAACATAACTTTAATTTGTCAAAACGTATGTTTAACTTTGTAAAAACGTAATTTAACTTGTCAAAACGTAACTTTAACTTGTAAAAAACGTAACTTTAACTTGTTAAAAACGTACTTTAACTTGTAAAAACCGTACTTTAACTTGTAAAAAATTTACTTTAACTTATCAAAAACGTAACTTTAACATGTAAAAAACCTACTTTAACTTCTCAAAACGTAACTTTAACTTGTCAAAACGTAAGTTTAACTCGTTAAAATCATACATTAACTTGTAAACAACGTACTTTAACTTGTAAAAAACCTACTTTAACTTGTCAAAACGTAACTTTAACTTGTCAAAACATAATTTTAATTTGTCAAAACGTAATTTTAATTTGTCAAATCGTAAGTTGAATTTGTCAAAACGTAAGTTTAACTTGTTAAAAACGTAATTTTAACTTGTCAAAACGTAATTTTAATGTGTCAAAATGTAACTTAAACTTGTAAAAAATGTACTTCAACTTGTAAAAAACGTACTTCAACTTGTAAAACACTTGCTTTAACTTCTAAAACACTTGCTTTAACTTTTAAAATCGACTTCAACTTGTAAAAATCGTACTTTAACTTGTAAAAAAAGTACTTTAACTTGTAAAAAACGTGCTTCAACTTGTAAAAAACGTAACTTTAACTTGTAAAAAACCTACTTTAACTTGTCAAAACGTAACTTTAATTTGTCAAAACGTAAGTTTAATTTGTTAAAAAAATAATTTAACTTGTCAAAACGTAACTGTAACTTGTAAAAAACGTACTTTACCTTGTCAAAATGTAATTTTAATGTGTCAAAACGTAACTTTAAGTTGTTAAAACGTAACGTTTACTTGTAAAAAACGTACTTTAACTGGTAAAAAACGTACTTTAACTTGTAAAACACTTGCTTTAACTTTTAAAATTGACTTCAACTTGTTAAAATCGTACTTTAACTTGTAAAAAATGTACTTTAACTTGTAAAAAACGTACTTTAACTTGTCAAAACGTAACTTTTAACTTGTAAAAAACCTACTTTAACTTGTGATAATGTAAGTTTAACTTGTTAAAAACATACATTAACTTGTAAAAAACGTACTTTAACTAGTCAAAAATGTGGTTTAACTTGTAACAAATGTACTTTAACTTGTAAAAACATACTTCAACTTGTAAACAACGTATTTTAACTTGTAAAAACCTACTTTAACTTGTTAAAACGTAACTTTAATTTGTCAAAACGTAAGTTTAACTTGTTAAAAACATAATTTAACTTGTCAAAACGTAACTTTAACTTGTAATAAACGTACTTTAACTTGTCAAAATGTAATTTTAATGTGTCAAAACGTAACTTTAAGTTGTTAAAACGTAACTTTAAATTGCAAAAACGTACTTTAACTTGTAAAAAACGTATTTCAACTTGTAAAACACTAAAAACGTCATTTAACTTGTAAAAAACGTATTTCAACATTTAAAACACTTACTTTAACTTGTAAAAAACGTACTTCAACTTGTAAAAAACGTACTTTAACTTCTAAAAAACGTAACTTCTTCTTGTTAAAAACGTAATTTAACTTGTAAAAAACGTACTTTAACTTGTAAAAAACGTACTTTAACTTGTCAAAACGTAACTTTAACTTGTAAAAAACCTACATTAACTTGTGAAAACGTAACTTTAACTTGTCAAAACGTAAGTTTAATTTGTTAAAAACATACATTAACTTGTAAAAAACGTAGTTTAACTTGTCAAAAATGTATTTTAACTTGTAACAAATGTACTTGAATTTGTAAAAACGTACTTCAACTTGTAAAAACGTACTTCAACTTGTAAAAAACCTACTTTAACATGTTACAAACACACATGAACTTGTCAAAAATGTGGTTTAACTTGTAACAAATGTACTTTAACTTGTAAAAACGTACTTCAACTTGTAAAAACGTACTTTAACTTGTCAAAAATGTATTTTAACTTGTAACAAATGTACTTTAATTTGTAAAAACGTACTTCAACTTGTAAAAACGTACTTTAACTTGTAAAAAACCTACTTTAACTTGTCAAAAGGTAACTTTAATTTGTCAAAACGTAAGTTTAACTTGTTACAAACACACATGAACTTGTAAAAAACGTACTTTAACTTGTCAAAAATGTGGTTTAACTTGTAACAAATGTACATTAACTTGTAAAAACGTACTTTAACTAGTCAAAAATGTGGTTTAACTTGTAACAAATGTACTTTAACTTGTAAAACATACTTTAACTTGTAAAAAACGTATTTTAACTTGTAAAAACCTACTTTAACTTGTTAAAACGTAACTTTAATTTGTCAAAACGTAAGTTTAACTTGTTAAAAACATAATTTAACTTGTCAAAACGTAACTTTAACTTGTAATAAACGTACTTTAACTTGTCAAAATGTAATTTTAATGTGTCAAAACGTAACTTTAAGTTGTTAAAACGTAACTTTAACTGGTAAAAAATGTACTCTAACTTGTAAAAAACGTATTTCAACTTGTAAAACACTAAAAACGTCATTTAACTTGTAAAAAACGTATTTAAACATTTAAAACACTTACTTTAACTTGTAAAAAACGTACTTCAACTTGTAAAAAACATACTTTAACTTCTAAAAAACGTAACTTCTTCTTGTTAAAAACGTAATTTAACTTGTAAAAAACGTACTTTAACTTGTAAAAAACGTACTTTAACTTGTCAAAACGTAACTTTAACTTGTAAAAAACTTACATTAACTTGTGAAAATGTAACTTTAACTTGTCAAAACGTAAGTTTAATTTGTTAAAAACATACATTAACTTGTAAAAAACGTACTTTAACTTGTAAAAAATGTATTTTAACTTGTAACAAATGTACTTTAATTAGTAAAAACGTACTTCAACTTGTAAAAACGTACTTCAACTTGTAAAAAACCTACTTTAACATGTTACAAACACACATGAACTTGTCAAATATGTGGTTTAACTTGTAACAAATGTACTTTAACTTGTAAAAACGTACTTCAACTTGTAAAGACGTACTTTAACTTGTCAAAACGTCACTTTAACTTTTAAAAAACCTACTTTAACTTGTCAAACCGTAACTTTAACTTGTCAAAACGTAACTTTAACTTCTTAAAAACATATATTCACTAGTAAAAAACTTACTTTAATCTGTCAAAAATGTGGTTTAACTTGTAAAAAATGTACTTTAAATTGTAAAAACGTACTTCAACTTGAAAAACGTACTTTAACTTGTAAAAAACCTACTTTAACTTGTCAAAACATAACTTTAATTTGTCAAAACGTATGTTTAACTTTGTAAAAACGTAATTTAACTTGTCAAAACGTAACTTTAACTTGTAAAAAACGTAACTTTAACTTGTTAAAAACGTACTTTAACTTGTAAAAACCGTACTTTAACTTGTAAAAAATTTACTTTAACTTATCAAAAACGTAACTTTAACATGTAAAGAACCTACTTTAACTTCTCAAAACGTAACTTTAACTTGTCAAAACGTAAGTTTAACTCGTTAAAATCATACATTAACTTGTAAACAACGTACTTTAACTTGTAAAAAACCTACTTTAACTTGTCAAAACGTAACTTTAACTTGTCAAAACATAATTTTAATTTGTCAAAAAGTAATTTTAATTTGTCAAATCGTAAGTTGAATTTGTCAAAACGTAAGTTTAACTTGTTAAAAACGTAATTTTAACTTGTCAAAACGTAACGTTAACTTGTCAAAACATAATTTAACTTCTAAAAAACCTACTTTAACTTGTCAAAACGTTTTTTTAACTTGTCAAAACATAATTTTTATTTGTCAAAACGTAATTTTAATTTGTCAAAACGTAAGTTTAATTTGTCAAAACGTAAGTTTAACTTGCTAAAAACGTAATTTAACTTGTCAAAACGTAACGTTAACTTGTCAAAACGTAAGTTTAACTTCTAGAAAACGTACTTCAACTTGTAAAAAACGTACTGCAACTTCTAAAAAACGTACTTTAACTTGTAAAAAACCTATTTTAACGTGTCAAAACATAATCTTAATTTGTCAAAACATAACTTTAACTTGTTAAAACGTAACTGTAATTTGTCAAAACGTAAGTTTAACATGTTAAAAACGTAATTTAACTTGTCAAAACGTATCGTTAACTTATAAAAATGTACTTTACCTTGTCAAATTGTAATTTTAATGTGTCAAAACGTGACTTTAAGTTGTTAAAACGTAACTTTTACTTGTAAAAAACGTACTTCAACTTGTAAAACACTTGTTTTAACTTGTAAAAAACGTACTTTAACTTGTAGAAAACCTATTTTAACGTGTCAAAATGTAACTTTAACTTGTAAAAACGTACTTCAACTTGTAAAAACGTACTTTAACTTGTCAAAACGTAACATTAACTTTTAAAAGACCTACTTTAACTTGTCAAGCCGTAACTTTAACTTGTCAAAACATAACTTTAACTTGTTAAAAACATATATTCACTAGTAGAAAACTTACTTTAACTTGTTAAAAACATATGTTCACTAGTAAAAAACATACTTTAACTTGTCAAAAATGTGGTTTAACTTGTAACAAATGTACTTTAACTTGTAAAAACGTACTTCAACTTGTAAAAAATGTACTTTAACTTGAAAAAACCTACTTTAACTTGTCAAAACATAACTTTAATTTGTCAAAACGTAAGTTTAACTTGATAAAAACGTAATTTAACTTGTCAAAACGTAACTTTAACTTGTAAAAAACGTACTTTAACTTGTCAAAATGTAATTTTAATGTGTTAAAACGTAACTTTAAGTTGTTAAAACGTAACTTTAAATTGTATAAAACGTACTTCAACTTCTAAAAAATGTACTTCAACTTGTAAAACACATGCTTTAACTTGTAAAAAACGTACTTCAACTCGTAAAAAACGTACTGTAACTTGTAAAAAATGTATTTTAACGTTTCAAAATGTAACTTTAACTTGTAAAAAACGTAATTGTTGTCAAAACGTACATCAACTTGTAAAAAAGTACTTTAACTTGTAAAAAACATACATTAACTTGTCAAAGAGTAACTTTACCTTGTCAAAACGTAAGTTTAACCTTTTAAAAACATACATTAACTTTTAAAAAACGTAATTTTACTTGTCACAACGAAACTTTATATTGTAAAAATTGTACTTTAAGTTGTAAAAAAACATAATTCAACTTATCAAAACGTAACTTTAACTTGTAAAAAATGTATTTTTAGTTGTCAAAATGAAATTTTAATGTCTCATAACGTAACCTTAAGTCGATAAAACGTAACTTTAACTTGAAAAAAAATGTACTTTTACTTGTAAAACACGTACTTCAATTTGTAAAACACTTACTTTAACTTGTAAAAAACGTACTTTAACTTGTCAAAAACGTACTTTAACTTGTAAAAAACATATTTTAACGTGTCAAAATGTGAATTTAACTTGTCAAAACGTAACTTTAACTTGTTGAAAATGTACTTTAACTTGTAAAAAACGTAATTTAACTTGTCAAAATGTAACTTTCACTTGTCAAAACGTAACTTTAACTTGTTAAAAAACGTAATTTTAACGTATAAAAAACGTAATTTAACTTCTCAGAACGTAACTTTAACTTGTTAAAAACGTACTTTAACTTGTTAAAAAATGTAAATTTACTTGTCACAACGAAACTTTATCTTGTAAAAAACGTACTTTAAATTGTAAATATATAATTAAACTTATAAACAATTAACTTTAACATGTAAAAAACGTACTTAACTTGTCAAAATGTAATTTTAATGTGTCCAAACGTAACTTTAAATTGTTAAAACGTTACTTTAACTTGTAAAAAACGTACTTCAACTTGTAAAACACTTACTTTAACTTGTAAAAATCATACATTAACTTGTAAACAACGTACTTTAACTTGTAAAAAACCTACTTTAACTTGTCAAAACGTAACTTTAACTTGTCAAAACATAATTTTAATTTGTCAAAACGTAATTTTAATTTGTCAAATCGTAAGTTGAATTTGTCAAAACGTAAGTTTAACTTGTTAAAAACGTAATTTTAACTTGTCAAAACGTAATTTTAATGTGTCAAAATGTAACTTAAACTTGTAAAAAATGTACTTCAACTTGTAAAAAACGTACTTCAACTTGTAAAACACTTGCTTTAACTTCTAAAACACTTGCTTTAACTTTTAAAATCGACTTCAACTTGTAAAAATCGTACTTTAACTTGTAAAAAAAGTACTTTAACTTGTAAAAAACGTGCTTCAACTTGTAAAAAACGTAACTTTAACTTGTAAAAAACCTACTTTAACTTGTCAAAACGTAACTTTAATTTGTCAAAACGTAAGTTTAATTTGTTAAAAAAATAATTTAACTTGTCAAAACGTAACTTTAACTTGTAAAAAACGTACTTTACCTTGTCAAAATGTAATTTTAATGTGTCAAAACGTAACTTTAAGTTGTTAAAACGTAACGTTTACTTGTAAAAAACGTACTTTAACTGGTAAAAAACGTACTTCAACTTGTAAAACACTTGCTTTAACTTTTAAAATTGACTTCAACTTGTTAAAATCGTACTTTAACTTGTAAAAAATATACTTTAACTTGTAAAAAACGTACTTTAACTTGTCAAAACGTAACTTTTAACTTGTAAAAAACCTACTTTAACTTGTCAAAACGTAACTTTAACTTGTGATAACGTAAGTTTAACTTGTTAAAAACATACATTAACTTGTAAAAAACGTACTTTAACTAGTCAAAAATGTGGTTTAACTTGTAACAAATGTACTTTAACTTGTAAAAACATACTTCAACTTGTAAAAAACGTATTTTAACTTGTAAAAACCTACTTTAACTTGTTAAAACGTAACTTTAATTCGTCAAAACGTAAGTTTAACTTGTTAAAAACATAATTTAACTTGTCAAAACGTAATTTTAACTTGTAATAAACGTACTTTAACTTGTCAAAATGTAATTTTAATGTGTCAAAACGTAACTTTAAGTTGTTAAAACGTAACTTTAACTGGTAAAAAATGTACTTTAACTTGTAAAAAACGTATTTCAACTTGTTAAACACTAAAAACGTCATTTAACTTGTAAAAAACGTATTTCAACATTTAAAACACTTACTTTAACTTGTAAAAAACGTACTTCAACTTGTAAAAAACGTACTTTAACTTCTAAAAAACGTAACTTCTTCTTGTTAAAAACGTAATTTAACTTGTAAAAAACGTACTTTAACTTGTAAAAAACGTACTTTAACTTGTCAAAACGTAACTTTAACTTGTAAAAAACCTACATTAACTTGTGAAAACGTAACTTTAACTTGTCAAAACGTAAGTTTAATTTGTTAAAATCATACATTAACTTGTAAAAAACGTAGTTTAACTTGTCAAAAATGTATTTTAACTTGTAACAAATGTACTTGAATTTGTAAAAACGTACTTCAACTTGTAAAAACGTACTTCAACTTGTAAAAAACCTACTTTAACATGTTACAAACACACATGAACTTGTCAAAAATGTGGTTTAACTTGTAACAAATGTACTTTAACTTGTAAAAACGTACTTCAACTTGTAAAGACGTACTTTAACTTGTCAAAACGTAAGTTTAATTTGTTAAAAACATATATTAACTTGTAAAAAACGTACTTTAACTTGTCAAAAATGTATTTTAACTTGTAACAAATGTACTTTAATTTGTAAAAACGTACTTCAACTTGTAAAAACGTACTTTAACTTGTAAAAAACCTACTTTAACTTGTCAAAAGGTAACTTTAATTTGTCAAAACGTAAGTTTAACTTGTTACAAACACACATGAACTTGTAAAAAACGTACTTTAACTTGTCAAAAATGTGGTTTAACTTGTAACAAATATACATTAACTTGTAAAAACGTACTTTAACTAGTCAAAAATGTGGTTTAACTTGTAACAAATGTACTTTAACTTGTAAAACATACTTTAACTTGTAAAAAACGTATTTTAACTTGTAAAAACCTACTTTAACTTGTTAAAACGTAACTTTAATTTGTCAAAACGTAAGTTTAACTTGTTAAAAACATAATTTAACTTGTCAAAACGTAACTTTAACTTGTAATAAACGTACTTTAACTTGTCAAAATGTAATTTTAATGTGTCAAAACGTAACTTTAAGTTGTTAAAACGTAACTTTAACTGGTAAAAAATGTACTCTAACTTGTAAAAAACGTATTTCAACTTGTAAAACACTAAAAACGTCATTTAACTTGTAAAAAACGTATTTAAACATTTAAAACACTTACTTTAACTTGTAAAAAACGTACTTCAACTTGTAAAAAACATACTTTAACTTCTAAAAAACGTAACTTCTTCTTGTTAAAAACGTAATTTAACTTGTAAAAAACGTACTTTAACTTGTAAAAAACGTACTTTAACTTGTCGAAACGTAACTTTAACTTGTAAAAAACTTACATTAACTTGTGAAAATGTAACTTTAACTTGTCAAAACGTAAGTTTAATTTGTTAAAAACATACATTAACTTGTAAAAAACGTACTTTAACTTGTAAAAAATGTATTTTAAGTTGTAACAAATGTACTTTAATTAGTAAAAACGTACTTCAACTTGTAAAAACGTACTTCAACTTGTAAAAAACCTACTTTAACATGTTACAAACACACATGAACTTGTCAAAAATGTGGTTTAACTTGTAACAAATGTACTTTAACTTGTAAAAACGTACTTCAACTTGTAAAGACGTACTTTAACTTGTCAAAACGTCAATTTAACTTTTAAAAAACCTATTTAACTTGTCAAACCGTAACTTTAACTTGTCAAAACGTAACTTTAACTTCTTAAAAACATATATTCACTAGTAAAAAACTTACTTTAATCTGTCAAAAATGTGGTTTAACTTGTAAAAAATGTACTTTAAATTGTAAAAACGTACTTCAACTTGAAAAACGTACTTTAACTTGTAAAAAACCTACTTTAACTTGTCAAAACATAACTTTAATTTGTCAAAACGTATGTTTAACTTTGTAAAAACGTAATTTAACTTGTCAAAACGTAACTTTAACTTGTAAAAAACGTAACTTTAACTTGTTAAAAACGTACTTTAACTTGTAAAAACCGTACTTTAACTTGTAAAAAATTTACTTTAACTTATCAAAAACGTAACTTTAACATGTAAAAAACCTACTTTAACTTCTCAAAACGTAACTTTAACTTGTCAAAACGTAAGTTTAACTCGTTAAAATCATACATTAACTTGTAAACAACGTACTTTAACTTGTAAAAAACCTACTTTAACTTGTCAAAACGTAACTTTAACTTGTCAAAACATAATTTTAATTTGTCAAAACGTAATTTTAATTTGTCAAATCGTAAGTTGAATTTGTCAAAACGTAAGTTTAACTTGTTAAAAACGTAATTTTAACTTGTCAAAACGTAACGTTAACTTGTCAAAACATAATTTAACTTGTAAAAAACCTACTTTAACTTGTCAAAACGTTTTTTTAACTTGTCAAAACATATTTTTATTTGTCAAAACGTAATTTTAATTTGTCAAAACGTAAGTTTAATTTGTCAAAACGTAAGTTTAACTTGCTAAAAACGTAATTTAACTTGTCAAAACGTAACGTTAACTTGTCAAAACGTAAGTTTAACTTCTAGAAAACGTACTTCAACTTGTAAAAAACGTACTGCAACTTCTAAAAAACGTACTTTAACTTGTAAAAAACCTATTTTAACGTGTCAAAACATAATTTTAATTTGTCAAAACATAACTTTAACTTGTTAAAACGTAACTTTAATTTGTCAAAACGTAAGTTTAACATGTTAAAAACGTAATTTAACTTGTCAAAACGTATCGTTAACTTATAAAAATGTACTTTACCTTGTCAAATTGTAATTTTAATGTGTCAAAACGTGACTTTAAGTTGTTAAAACGTAACTTTTACTTGTAAAAAACGTACTTCAACTTGTAAAACACTTGTTTTAACTTGTAAAAAACGTACTTTAACTTGTAGAAAACCTATTTTAACGTGTCAAAATGTAACTTTAACTTGTAAAAACGTACTTCAACTTGTAAAAACGTACTTTAACTTGTCAAAACGTAACATTAACTTTTAAAAAACCTACTTTAACTTGTCAAGCCGTAACTTTAACTTGTCAAAACATAACTTTAACTTGTTAAAAACATATATTCACTAGTAGAAAACTTACTTTAACTTGTTAAAAACATATGTTCACTAGTAAAAAACATACTTTAACTTGTCAAAAATGTGGTTTAACTTGTAACAAATGTACTTTAACTTGTAAAAACGTACTTCAACTTGTAAAAAATGTACTTTAACTTGAAAAAACCTACTTTAACTTGTCAAAACATAACTTTAATTTGTCAAAACGTAAGTTTAACTTGATAAAAACGTAATTTAACTTGTCAAAACGTAACTTTAACTTGTAAAAAACGTACTTTAACTTGTCAAAATGTAATTTTAATGTGTTAAAACGTAACTTTAAGTTGTTAAAACGTAACTTTAAATTGTATAAAACGTACTTCAACTTCTAAAAAATGTACTTCAACTTGTAAAACACATGCTTTAACTTGTAAAAAACGTACTTCAACTCGTAAAAAACGTACTGTAACTTGTAAAAAATGTATTTTAACGTTTCAAAATGTAACTTTAACTTGTAAAAAACGTAATTTAAGTTGTCAAAACGTACATCAACTTGTAAAAAAGTACTTTAACTTGTAAAAAACATACATTAACTTGTCAAAGAGTAACTTTACCTTGTCAAAACGTAAGTTTAACCTTTTAAAAACATACATTAACTTTTAAAAAACGTAATTTTACTTGTCACAACGAAACTTTATATTGTAAAAATTGTACTTTAAGTTGTAAAAAAACATAATTCAACTTATCAAAACGTAACTTTAACTTGTAAAAAATGTATTTTTAGTTGTCAAAATGAAATTTTAATGTCTCATAACGTAACCTTAAGTCGATAAAACGTAACTTTAACTTGAAAAAAAATGTACTTTTACTTGTAAAACACGTACTTCAATTTGTAAAACACTTACTTTAACTTGTAAAAAACGTACTTTAACTTGTCAAAAACGTACTTTAACTTGTAAAAAACATATTTTAACGTGTCAAAATGTGAATTTAACTTGTCAAAACGTAACTTTAACTTGTTGAAAATGTACTTTAACTTGTAAAAAACGTAATTTAACTTGTCAAAATGTAACTTTCACTTGTCAAAACGTAACTTTAACTTGTTAAAAAACGTAATTTTAATGTGTAAAAAACGTAATTTAACTTGTCAGAACGTAACTTTAACTTGTTAAAAACGTACTTTAACTTGTTAAAAAATGTAAATTTACTTGTCACAACGAAACTTTATCTTGTAAAAAACGTACTTTAACTTGTAAATATATAATTAAACTTATAAACAATTAACTTTAACATGTAAAAAACGTACTTAACTTGTCAAAATGTAATTTTAATGTGTCCAAACGTAACTTTAAATTGTTAAAACGTTACTTTAACTTGTAAAAAACGTACTTCAACTTGTAAAACACTTACTTTAACTTGTAAAAAAAGTACTTCAACTTGTCAAAAGCGTACTATAACTTGTGAAAAACATATTTTAACGTGTCAAAATTTAACTTTAACTTATCAAAATGTAACTTTAACTTGTTAAAAACGTACTTTAACTTGTAAAAAACGTAATTCAACTTGTCAAAATATAACTTTAACTTGTCAAAACATAACTTTAACTTGTTAAAAATGTACTTTAACTTGTAAAAAACGTACTTCAACTTGTAAAAAACGTACTTTAACTTGTCAAAATGTAAGTTTAACTTGTCAAAATGTAAGTTTAAGTTGTTATAAAGGTACTTATCACAACGAAACTTTATCTTTTAAAAAACGTACTTCAACTTGTAAAAAACAAAATTAAACTTGTCAAATCGGAATTTTAACTTGTAAAAAATGTACTTTAACTTGTCAAAATGTAATTTTAATGTGTAAAAACGTAACTTTAAGTTTATAAAATGTAACTTTAACTGGTAAATAATGTACTTTTACTTCTAAAAAACGTACTTCAATTGGTAAAACACTTACTTTAACTTGAAAAAAAACGTACTTTAACTTGTAAAAAACGTACTTTAACTTCTAAAAAATGTATTTTAACGTGTTAAAATTTAACTTTAACTTGTCAAAACGTAAATGTAACTTGTTAAAAACGTACTCTAACTTGTAAAAAACGTAATTTAACTTGTCAAAATGTAACTTTAACTTGTCAAAACGTAACTTTAACTTGTTTAAAATTTACTTTAACTTGTAAAAAACGTACTTTAACTTGGCAAAACGTAAATTTAACTTGTAAAAACCTACTTTAACTTGTCAAAACGTAACTTTAACTTGTTAAACACAAAATTAAGTTGTAAAAAACGTAGTTTAACTTGTCAAAAATGTGGTTTAACTTGTAACAAATGGACTTTAACTTGTAAAAACCTAGTTCAACTTGTAAAAGACGTTCTTTATTTTGTAAAAATACCTACTTTAACTTGTCAAAACGTAAGTTTAACTTGTTAAAAACATACTTTAACTTTTAAAAAATATAATTTTACTTGTCACAACGAAACTTTATATTTTAAAAAACGTACTTTAACTTGTCAAAATGTAGTTTTAATGTGTTAAAACGTAACTTTAGTTGTTAAAACGTAAATTAACTTGTAAAAAACGTACTTCAGCTTGTACAACACTTTCTTTAACTCGTTAAAAACATACTTCAACTTGTAAAAAACGTAAGTTAACTTGTAAAAAAACATATTTTAACGTGCCAAAATGTAACTTTAACGTGCAAAACATAACTTTAACTTGTCAAAAACGTACTTCAACTTGTAAAAAACGTACTTTAACTTGTCAAAATGTAATTTTAATGTGTCAAAACGTAACTTTAAGTTGTTAAAACGTAACTTTAACTTCTAAAAAATGTACTTTAACTTGTTAAAAACGTACTTAAACTTATCAAAACGTAACTTTAACTTGTTAAAAACGTACTTGAACTTGTAAGAAACGTAATTTAACTTGTCAAAATGTAACTTAAACTTGTCAAAACGTAACTTTAACTAGTTAAAAACGTACTTTAACTAGTTAAAAACGTACTTCAACTTGTAAAAAACGTAATTTAACTTGTCAATATGTAACTTTAACTTGTCAAAATGGAACTTTAACTTGTAAAAATCGAACTTTAACTTGTAAAAAACGTACTTTAACTTGACAAAACGTAACTTTAACTTGTCAAAACGTAACTTTAACTTGTCAAAACGTAACTTTAACTTCTAAAAAACATATTTTAACTTATCAAATATGTGGTTTAACTTGTAACAAATGTACTTTAACTTGTAAAAAACGTAGTTCAACTTGTAAAACACTTAATTTAACTTGTAAGAAATGTACTTCAACTTGTAAAAAACGTACTTTAACTTGTAAAAAACATATTGTAACGTGTCAAAATGTAACAATAACTTGTCGAAACATAACTTTAACTTGTTCAAAACGTACTTTAACTTGTAAAAAACTTAATTTAACTTGTCAAAATGTAACTTTAACTAATCAAAATTTAACTAACTTGTTAAAACATACTTTAACTTGTAAAAACCGTACTGTAACTTGTCAAAACGTAACTTTAACTTGTTAGAAACACGCATAACCTGTAAAAAACGTACTTTAACTTGTCAAAAATGTGGTTTAACTTGTAACAAATGTACTTTAACTTTTAAAAAACGTACTTCAACTTGTAAAAAACGTACTTCAACTTGTAAAAAACGTACTTTAACTTGTAAAGAACCTACTTTAACTTGTGAAAATGTAACTTTAACTTTTCTAAACGTAAGTTTAACGTGATAAAAACGTAATTTAATTTGTCAAAACGTAACTTTAACTTGTAAAAAACGTACTTTAACTTATCAAAATGTAATTTTAATGTGTCAAAACGTAACTTTAAGTTGTTAAAACGTAACTTTAACTTGTTAAAAATGTACTTCAACTTGTAAAACACGTAGTTTAACTTGTAAAAAACGTACTTGAACTTGTAAAAAACGTACTTTAACTTGAAAAAACGTACTTTAACGTGTCAAAATGTAACTTTAACTTGCCAAAACATAACTGTAACTAGTTAAAAACGTACTTTAACTTGTAAAAAACCTACTTTAACTTGTCAAAACGTAACTTTAACTTGTCAAAACATAAGTTTAAATTTTTAAAAACGAACTTTAACTTTTAAAAAAAAAAAATTTACTTGTCACAACGAAACTTTATCTTGTAAAAACCGTACTTTAACTTGTAAAAATATAATTAAACTTGTAAAAATATAATTGAACTTAATAAAATTAACTTTAACTTGTAAAAAACGTACTTTAACTTGTCAAAATGTAATTTTAATGTGTCAAAACGTAACTTTAAATCGTTAAAACGTAACTTTAACTTGTAAAAAACGTAATTCAACTTGTAAAACACTTACTTTAACTTGTAAAAAACGTACTTCAACTTGTCAAAAGCGTACTTTAACTTGTAAAAAACGTATTTTAACGTGTCAAAATGTAACTTCAACTTGTCAAAACGTAACTTTAACTTGTTAAAAACGTACTTTAACTTGTAAAAAACGTAATTTAACTTGTCAAAATATAACTTTAACTTGTCAAAACATAACTTTAACTTGTTAAAAATGTATTTTAACTTGTAAAAAACGTACTTCAACTTGTAAAAAAAGTACTTCAAATTGTAAAAACGTACTTTAACTTGTCAAAATATAAGTTTAACTTGTCAAAATATATGTTTAAGTTTTTAAAAAGGTACTTTAAATTTTAACAAACGAAATACTACTTATCATAAGGAAACTTTATCTTGTAAAAAACGTACTTCAAATTGTAAAAAACAAAATTAAACTTGTCAAAACGTAACTTTAACTTGTAAAAAATGTACTTTAACTTGTCAAACTATAATTTTAATGTGTCAAAACGTAACCTTAGGCTGTTTAATCGTAACTTTAACTTGTAAAAAACGTAACTTTAACTTGTAAAAAACGTACTTTAACTTATCAAAATGTAATTTTAATGTGTCAAAACGTAACTTTAAGTTTATAAAACGTAACTTTAACTGGTAAATAATGTACTTTTACTTCTAAAAAACGTACTTCAATTGGTAAAACACTTACTTTAACTTGTAAAAACCGTACTTTAACTTGTAAAAAATGTATTTTAACGTGTCAAAATGTAACTTTAACTTGTCAAAACGTACCTTTAACTTGTAAAAAACCTACTTTAACTTGTCAAAACGTAACTTTAACTAAGTTGTAAAAACCGTAGTTTAACTTGTCAAAAATGTGGTTTAACTTGTAACAAATGGACTTTAACTTGTAAAAAACGTACTTCAACTTGTAAAACACTTACTTTAACTTATAAGAAACGTACTTCAACTAGTAAAAAATGTACTTCAACTTATAAAAAACGTACTTTAACTTGGAAAAAACGTACTTTAACGTGTCAAAATGTAACTTTAATTTGCCAAAACATAACTTTAACTAGTTAAAAACGTACTTTAACTTGTAAAAAACCTATTTTAACTTGTCAAAAACGTAATTTAAATTGTTAAAAACGTACTTTAACTTTTAAAAAACATAATTTTACTTGTCACAACGAAACGTTATCTTGTAAAAAACTTACTTTAACTTGTAAATATATAATTAAACTTATAAACAAGTAACTTTAACTTGTTAAAAACGTACTTTAACTTGTAAAAAACGTAATTTAACTTGTCAAAATATAACTTTGACTTGTCAAAACATAACTTTAACTTGTTAAAAATGTATATTAACTTGTAAAAAACGTACTTCAACTTGTAAAAAAAGTACTTGAACTTGTAAAAAACGTACTTTAACTTGTCAAAACATAAGTTTAACTTGTCAAAATATAAGTTTAAGTTTTTAAAAAGGTACTTTAAATTTTAACAAACGAAATACTACTTATCATAAGGAAACTTTATCTTGTGAAAAACGTACTTGAAATTGTAAAAAACGAAATTAAACTTGTCCAAACGTAACTTTAACTTGTAAAAAATGTACTTTAACTTGTCAAACTATAATTTTAATGTGTCAAAACGTAACCTTAGGCTGTTTTATCGTAACTTTAACTTGTAAAAAATGTAACTTCAACTTGTAAAAAACGTACTTTAACTTATCAAAATGTAATTTCAATGTGTCAAAACGTAACTATAAATTGTTAAAACGTTACTTTAACTTGTAAAAAAAGTACTTCAACTTGTAAAACACTTACTTTAACTTGTAAAAAAGTACTTCAACTTGTCAAAAGCGTACTATAACTTGTACAAAACGTATTTTAACGTGTCAAAATGTAACTTTAATTTGTCAAAATGTAACTTTAACGTGTTAAAAACGTACTTTAACTTGTAAAAAACGTGATTCAACTTGTCAAAATATAACTTTAACTTGTCAAAACATAACTTTAACTTGTTAAAAATGTACTTTAACTTGTAAAAAACGTACTTCAACTTGTAAAAAACGTACTTTAACTTGTCAAAATGTAAGTTTAACTTGTCAAAATGTATGTTTAAGTTGTTAAAAAGGTACTTTAAATTTTAACAAACGAAATACTACTTATCACAAGGAAACTTTACCTTGTAAAAAACGTACTTTAACTTGTAAAAAACAAAATTAAACTTGTAAAACGTAATTTTAACTTGTAAAAAATGTACTTTAACTTGTCAAACTGTAATTTTAATGTGTCAAAACGTAACCTTAGGCTGTTTAATCGTAACTTTAACTTGTAAAAAACGTAACTTTAACTTGAAAAAAACGTACTTTAACTTATCAAAATGTAACTTAAAGTTTATAAAACGTAAGTTTAACTGGTAAAACACTTACTTTAACTTGTAAAAAAACGTACTTTCACTTGTAAAAAACGTACTTTAACTTGTAAAAAATGTATATAACGTGTCAAAATGTAACTTTAACTTGTCAAAACGTGACTGTAACTTGTTAAAAACGTACTGTAACTTGTAAAAAACGTAATTTAACTTGTCAAAATGTAACTTTAACTTGTCAAAACGTAACTTTAACTTGTTTAAAACTTACTTTAACTTGTAAAAAACGTACTTTAACTTGGCAAAACGTAAATTTAACTTGTCAAAATGTAAGTTTAACTTTTCAAAATGTATGTTTAAGTTGTTAAAAAGGTACTTTAAATTTTAACAAACGAAATAAAACTTATCACAACGAAACTTTATCTTGTAAAAAACGTACTTCAACTTGTAAAAAATAAAATTAAACTTGTCAAAACGTAATTTTAACTTGTAAAAAATGTACTTTAACTTGTCAAACTGTAATTTTAATGTGTCAAAATGTAACCTTAGGCTGTTTAATCGTAACTTTAACTTGTAAAAAATGTAACTTTAACTTGTAAAAAATGTACTTTAACTTATCAAAATGTAATTTTAATGTGTCAAAACGTAACTTTAAGCTTATAAAACGTAAGTTTGACTGGTAAATAATGTACTTTTACTTCTAAAAAACATACCTCAATTGGTAAAACACTTACTTTAACTTGTAAAAAAACGTACTTTAACTTGTAAAAAACGTACTTTAACTTGTAAAAAATGTATTTTAACGTGTCAAAATGTAACTTTAACTTGTTAAAACGAGACTGTAACTTGTTAAAAACATAATTTAACTTGTAAAAAACGTAATTTAACTTGTCAAAATGTAACTTTAACTTGTCAAAACGTAACTTTAACTTGTTTAAAACTTACTTTAACTTGTAAAAAAAGTACTTTAATTTGGCAAAACGTAAATTTAACTTGTCGAAATGGAAGTTTAACTTGTCAAAATGTATGTTTAAGTTGTTAAAAAGGTACTTTAAATTTTATCAAACGAAATACTACTTATCACAACGAAACTTTATCTTGTAAAAAACGTACTTCAACTTGTAAAAAACAAAATTAAACTTGTTAAAACGTAATTTTAACTTGTAAAAAATGTACTTTAACTAGTAAAACTGTAATTTTAATGTGTCAAAACGTAACCTTAGGCTGTTTAATCGTAAGTTTAACTGGTAAATAATTTATTTTTACTTCTAAAAAACATACTTCAATTGGTAAAATACTTACTTTAACATGTAAAAAAACGTACTTTAACTTGTAAGAAACGTACTTTAACTTGTAAAAAATGTATTTTAACGTGTCAAAACGAGACTGTAACTTGTTAAAAACGTACTGTAACTTGTAAAAAAACGTAATTTAACTTGTCAAAATGTAACTTTAACTTGTTTAAAACATACTTTAACTTGTAAAAAACGTACTTTAACTTGGCAAAACGTAAATTTAACTTGTCAAAATGTAAGTTTAACTTGTCAAAATGTATGTTTAAGTTGTTAAAAAGGTACTTTAAATTTTAACAAACGAAATACAACTTATCACAACGAAACTTTATCTTGTAAAAAACGTACTTCAACTTGTAAAAAATAAAATTAAACTTGTCAAAACGTAATTTTAACTTGTAAAAAATTTATTTTAACTTGTCAAACTTTAATTTTAATGTGTCAAAACGTAACCTTAGGCTGTTTAATCGTAACTTTAACTTGTAAAAAACGTAACTTTAACTTGTAAAAAACGTACTTTAACTTATCAAAATGTAATTTTAATGTGTCAAAACGTAACTTTAAGTTTATAAAACGTAAGTTTAACTGGTAAATAATGTATTTTTACTTCTAAAAAACGTACTTCAATTGTAAAACACTTACTTTAACTTGTAAAAAAACGTACTTTAACTTGTAAAAAATGTACTTTAACTTGTAAAAAATGTATTTTAACGTGTCAAAATGTAACTTTAACTTGTCAAAACGTGACTGTAACTTGTTAAAAACGTACTTTAACTTGTAAAAAACGTAATTTAACCTGTCAAAATGTAACTTTAACTTGTCAAAACGTAACTTTAACTTGTTTAAAACTTACTTTAACTTGTAAAAAACGTACTTTAACTTGGCAAAACGTAAATTTAAATTGTAAAAAACCTACTTTAACTTGTCAAAACATAACTTTAACTTGTTAAAAACATAATTAAGTTGTAAAAAAACGTAGTTTAACTTGTCAAAAATGTTGTTTAACTTGTAACAAATGGACTTTATCTTGGAAAAAACGTACTTTAACTTGTAAAAAACGTTCTTTATTTTGTAAAAAACCTACTTTAACTTGTCAAAATGTAATTTTAATGTGTTAAAACGTAACTTTAAGTTGTTAAAACGTAAATTAACTTATAAAAAACGCACTTCAGCTTGTAAAACACTTACTTTAACTTGTTAAAAACGTACTTCAACTTGTAAAAAACGTTAGTTAATTTATAAAAAACGAAATTTAACGTGTCAAAATGTAACTTTAACTTGCAAAACATAACTTTAACTTGTTAAACATGTACTTTAACTTGTAAAAAACGTACTTCAACTTGTAAAAAATGTGATTTAACTTGTCAAAATTTAATTTTAATGTGTCAAAATGTAACTTTAAGCTGTTAAAACGTAACTTTAACTTGTAAAAAATGAACTTTAACTTCTAAAAACTTACTTAAACTTGTAAAACACTTACTTTAACTTGTAAAAAACGTACTTTAACTTGTAAGAAACGTACTTTAACTTGTCAAAACGTAACTTTAACTTTTAAAAAACCTGGTTTAACTTCTCAAAACGTAACTTTAACTTGTCAAAACGTAAGTTTAACTTGTTAAAAACATACATTAACTTGTAAAAAAGGTACTTTAACTTGTCAAAAATGTGGTTTAACTTGTAACAAATGTACTTTAACTTGTAAAAACGTACTCCAACTTGTAAAAACGTACTTTAACTTGTAAAAAAACCTACTTTAACTTGTTAAAACGTAACTTTAATTTGTCAAAACGTAAGTTTAATTTGTTAAAAACGTAATTTAACTTGTCAAAACGTAACTTAAACTTGTAAAAAGTGTACTTTAACTTGTCAAAATGTAATTTTAATGTGTCTAAACGTAACTTTAAGTTGTTAAAACGTAACTTTAACTGGTAAATAATGTACTTTTTCTTCTAAAAAACGTACTTCAATTTGTAAAACACTTAATTTAACTTCTAAAAATCGTACTTCAACTTGTAAAAAACGTACTTTAACTTGTAAAAAACATATTTTGACGTGTCAAAATGTAACTTTAACTTGTCAAAACGTAACTGTAACTTGTTAAAAACGTACTTTAACTTGTAAAAAACGAAATTTAACTTGTTAAAATGTAACTTTAACTTGTCAAAACGTACCTTTAACTTGTTAAAAACTTACTTTAACTTGTAAAAAGTGTTGTTGTTGAAATTTTGACAACGTTCAGAGACCTAAGCGGTCAGATCCTTGCTCAGGGCGGGTGATCCTCTCTTCGGCCTAAACGTGTCAAATCCGCTGTCCCGGATCGTCTCTTAGCTGTCGTGGGGTCTTCGAGTCCTTCTGTTATCTGAAAAGAGTAAACAGACGTAAACTAAGAAGGGAAAACAGAGGGGGGTCCTCTGTTTACCTCTCCTACGCTCAACATTAGTACAATGTTGGTGGAGTTTGTAGGATGACGAGGAGGGATCAACGAGATCGAGTGAGACGAGGATACTAGGATCGCAGGCGTCTCGGAGCTCGGATCTCGGATCTTTAGGGAGTATTCTTCTGGTCGGGAGAGAATATCCGAAATACCTCACGTGGGAGTATGATATATGTCTGGAGAATAAGGGAAAAGTGTCTCTTTTCTGAGCCAGGAACTTACCCCTTGCGTAGAGGGCATGGAGGGCTATTTATAGCTGTGGATGTAACCTTGGGGCCGAGTAGGGAGCCTCTGGGCGTCGGTGGCCGGCCAGGCCCCTCCCATGGGTGAGGATGGCCGGCCAGGTCCCTTCCCTGGGTGAGGATGGCCGTCCAGGCCCCTCCCAAGGGTGAGGACGGCCGGCCGGGCCCCTCCCATGGGTGAGGATTGCCGGCCAGGCCCCTCCCGTGGGTGAGGACGGCCGGCCAGGTCCCCGCCGGGTGTGGGGACGGCCGTTCAGGCCCCTCGCATGGGTGGGGATGGCCGGCCAGGTCCCTCCCCTGGGTGAGGATGGCCGGCCAGACCCCTCCCAAGGGTGAGGACGGCCGGCCAGGCCCCTCTCCGGCGTGGGGGCGGCCGGCCAGGCCTCTCCCAAGCGTGGGAACGATTGGCTAGGCGCGCGAGGGCGAGTCACGGTTGTCCCCGGGGAGGCGTCTCCCCTTCGCGCCTCGGAAATAAAGGTGGATATATATATTTAACGCTGTCGCCAGGAATACGGCGACAACATTAGCCCCCCGAGTTCGATGTCGAGTTGGAGATCGAGAGCGAACTCAGAGTGGCGCTTTCCGGGCCGGGCCGGAGAGCAGCGCTTCAGTGAACCCTCAAGGAGGTGGAGGAGATCAGGTAGCTTTATAAGCACCCTCGGCTTTAATTTATTATATTTTTCTCTTTTTTTTCTTTGCATCGCGTCATGGACCCCGCGTCCTTTGACGTGGATGATGGGTCTGTTGATGACTTCGTTGGTTCTTTTTTATCCTCTCCTGAGAGCAATACTTTTTCAATCCCAATTTACCCTTTTCCCCGAATCCCGAATCCTCTCTCTCTCTCTTCTTTGACGACGACGATTTGGACGCGTGGATGGCCGCCAACGGAATTTCGACGCCGGAGGCAGGGGCGGAGGTCCTTGTTGGGACGGCAGGCGAGCAACCCGGCGGAGGGGCGTCGCCCGACGAGAGGCGCGAGGCCAGAGGAGCGTCAGGGGTTACCCGCGAGGGAGGCACGGCGGCGCTCGAGGGCGGGGGCAGTCCCGGACTCGTGTGCGGCGCGACGGCGGCAGATCACCGGCGTAACTCCCCCAGGCCTGACTGCGGTGGTGCGGGCGAGCGGGAGGCAACCCCGGGGATCGCCAGCGGAGGGGGCGTGGTGGCGCTCGAGCGCGAGGATAGCCCCGGGCCTGTGCGTGGCGCGATGGCGGTGGATCCCCGGCTGGGCTCCCTCGAGCCTGGCGACGCAAGAGAGCGGGGAGCGGCCGGCCGCGCGAGCGTGCGTGCCAGGGCCAGGGGGAAACCCCTAGGCGCGCGCGTGGCGCCTTGGGGGACGCGCCCTGGTTCGAGGCGCGTGTATCTCGCCGCGTCGGGGATCCCGACGACGCCCTGGGCGGCGGGGGTGGTCTTTCCCTTGCGCGCGGAGTCGCGGGAGGCGCGCCGCGGGTCGGGAGCTCCGGGTTCGTGCGCGCCGGCGTTAATTTGGTGGCCTGGGCTCCGCCCGAGGCGCCCACCGCCGACCATACACCCCCTTGGTGCCGGGTGGCCGGCCAGCTCCGCTCCAGGAGTCTAGTGGCTGACCAATTATCTCCCGAGGGGAGGGCGGCCTGCAAGCCCGCTCCCGGGCTTTTGGTGGCCGATCAGGGGTCTCCCATGGACGGGACGGCCGGCCAGCCCCCTCCCAGGGGTTCGGTGGCCGACCAGGGTCCTCCCATGGATGGGACGGCCGGCCATCCCCCTCCCAGGGGTTCGGTGGCTGACCAGGGGCCTCCCATGGATGGGACGGCCGGCCAGCCCCCTCCCAGGGGTTCGGTGGCCGACCGGGGAACCCTTGGACGTCGGTCGAGCGGCCGGGGATGTCCTACGAGGCGGGGATCGCCTGAGAGCCCAATGGGGGACACGAGACATCCCGGGCAGTCATCGGCCGTGGGGACCCTTCCGACCCTGACGCAGTTGGGGCGTGGTCGTGCGTCGGAAAAGAGCGAGCGGACCTTGGCTTTCCCGGTCACTACGTCCCAGATCCGGGGGACCTTCCCCTGCGAGGGGCTTGATTCCCCGTCCCTTGTGTCGCTCTCCCAGTTCCGGGGGCTTCGCGAGGAGTTCGGGATCCCTCCGAGCATCGACATCTTGCGTCCCCTTCCGGAGGATCGGCCCACGCGCCGCCGGCTCGGGTTCGCCGCAATTCACGTAGTTTGTCTTCGGAGCGGGCTCCGGTTGCCCTTTCCCGGCGTCATACAGGAACTTCTATGCGGACTTGAAGTGCACGCAGCCCAAATGATACCCTCGTTCTACCGGATGGTGGCCGCCTACCATATGATGTTCTTTCGAGAGTGGAAGAGGGCGATCACGGCCGATGAGTTTTTGGAATTTTTGTCGATCGTGGAAGGGTCGAATAGAGCTGGGTCGTACCGGGCGTATCACGCCAAACAGTTTGCCGTGGTCAGAAATGTGCCCACCAAGTACCGATATCCTTGGGTGTGGGTTTCGGAGTCCGCTTTTGGCTCGGCCCCTCTTGAGTTTAGGCCTGCGAGGATCCCTGATTCGGCTGCCGACCCAGAATTTACGAAGCTCGGCAAGGTCGTCCACCGTCTCCCGTCGGTCCGCCGGCAGGCCTCGATCTTTGCGTCGCCCTACACTATGGCTATCACAGGGTGGTTTGTTTCGAACACTTCCTCGTTCCCCCGAGCGCGTGGCCGAGGGCGGAATGACTCGGATTTGGAACCCGACGAAGAGGTCCTTGCGCCCGATCGTTGTAGCGGTACGAGGTACCCCTTATTGTACCGTTCATTTTTGCCTACTAACTTGGTTGCTCTTTCGTTAGGCGGTTCTCGTCGACCACTCCGAGGAGGTGCTACGACTTTGCCGCCTCCGCGCGAGACCCATGTTGCGAGGCGGCCGAGCCCACCACGGGAGCGACCAGAGCCTCAACTCCCATCGCCACCTCAAGAGGGCGGGAGCAGTGGGCCCCCGCGGAAGCGCCCCGCCGTATCATCGGCGAGTGATGCGCCGTCGGGTTCTTGGAGGCTGGTGGAGCATCCTCTGTTGGTGGCGGCGGGTCGCTTTACCTCGCCGAAGTAAACAACTTGAATGATCGGAGTGCTCGAGGCCTCGCGGATTCATCCCACAAGTGCTTCAAGGAGCTCGTCGTCGTCAGTGACATGGAACTCATTCGGCAAAGGACCCGTGACGCGCGAAAGGTTAGTCATTCACGTGCCTTTTATTTTGTATTTTTCCTCTCCGCGCCATGTTCATTTGTTGTTGCATTGTAGGTTTTAGCACGCCATGAGCGGATGGAGCTTGTGATGGAGGAGGCCGCTCGTCGTGAGCGGGAGCTGAAAGAGGCACTGGCCAATGCGATTTCCAGTCGAGACGCGGCCGAGGCGAAGTTCGTGGAGGAGAGGGCCTCGATGGAGCAAGTGGAGCGGTCCGCAAGTGCTTTTCTGGCGGAAAGCAAGGCGATGGAGAAGGCCCTGGCATCCCCGCGATACCGACCTTGCTTCCATTCGTGGCCGGCAGGCTGTGAGCGAAGCTCCCCACCTGAAAGCCGTCGAGGAGAACGATGCCCTCCTGGCGGAGAAGCAAGCCGTCGTCGACGACCGCGACGAGGCCGTCCGCATCAAGGAGCGTCTTTAGGACGATTGGAAAGTCGCGGTATACGAGGCCCGACATGCTGCGGCCGTCCGCGTCCGGGATACCATTGTCGCCGAAAACAAGCCCGCGAAGTGTCTTTTGCTTTCTTCGACGCCATGTTCCCACCGATGGAGGGCGATGCGGGCATCGACGATCACGGCGGCCGACGCCCCACCGAGACTACGCAGTCTTCGGTGGGAACATTTCCTTCTCATCCGAGTGGGGGCCCTGGCGAAGAGCAGCTTGATTTCGGCTCCGACTAGGATTTTGTTTTACCCGCGCCTATGTTTAGCGCCTCCCTTTTCTTTTCTATTCATTTGACTTGTTTCGGATGTTTTAAGGCTTTTCATTTTTGCGACGTTCATCTCTCCTTTTTCGAAAGCCTCTCTTTATCTTTATCGAATGAAAACCCCGCGAGTTCGCGCTGGCTTCTCTTTTCATGATTCTTGGGTTTTTTACGGTCTTTGACCACCGGGTTCTAAGACGCTCGGGGCCTTCGATTTATGATGGGTCTCCTTGGCGAGACGCAATCGATGATCGGGAATTTCCTTCGTTGTTGTCGACTTACTACGGCCGGTAACCAGTATTAGCGGCATGTCGCGCGTATTGCGTGGTCGATGGTGGGAGACTTATTTAGTTACTCGTTCGATTTTCCTCTTGGGCACATTTGTGTCTCGAGGAATGTTCATTGTCTCATCCACTTACGCCTCGCTTCCTTGACGACATCCGAGCGCGCATTCTTCGGTTTTGGGTATTTTTCCTTCCCAACCGTGTTTTGAGCTTCTTTATTCGTGAGCTTTCGACGATGGCCTGTCGGCTTACGGCTTGGCTCTACAACGGGGGAATCCCGAGATTTGGCTCGATCGATGACTCGTCGGTTTGCGACGTTGGTTTACGATTTGCCTTGTTGGCGTCGCGCGCATTCATCTCTAGGGTATTCGTTTTATGTCTTAGGATTGGGTATTGACATTGGCCCGACTGTGTGTCAATCGGGGTTTTCCAATTTTCCTCAAATCCATGGGCGCCCAGATGCAAGGTTGTTACCTTGTTACTGGTTTTTGGTGGAGATTTCTCCAGCCACGGGGTTCGTACCTCGTGGTTTTGTGGGTCTTTGATTTTCTCGAATGCAGCCGTTATGGTTTGTTATCGATTCTCCCGTTAGTCGAAGGTTTTGGTCCCCATTAGCGTATCGCCGCTTTGTTGGGTTTACCTCCAGCCCCCCAAGTTATTAGGGATAATAACAATTATTTCTGGGAACTTATAGCGGGAAATTGATTGAAATGATGACACAAAACGATATTTATTCGATGTTCAAATGGGTACATTTATTGAATTACGACAATCGTGGCCTTGTGTTTACATTTGTTGGAAATTTCGAACGTTACTTGGCCTTCATGTGTGATACATTTTTAAGTGTTCGGCGTTCCAGGGGTGGGTGAATACAAGCCCGTCCATGCTTTCTATTTCGTATGTGCCGTTGTAAATGGCCTTCCGAACTCGATACGGGCCTTCCCAGGTTGGGCCTAATACACCGGCTCCTTGCACCTTGGTATTTGGGAATACTTTCCTCAAAACAAGGCTGCCGTCGGGGAAGCTACTAGGCTTAACCCTTGAGTTGTAGTAGCGCTCGACCTTCCTTTTTTGGGCTGTTAGGCGCGTGAGCGCGTCGGCCCTCCTTTCGTCGACTAGGTCGAGGTTTGCTCTAATTGCTTCCTCGTTTTCCTCTTCGTGGAAGACTTCCATTCGGAACGTGGGGAGCGTGGTTTCTATCGGGATGTGAATGGCAGTATACTAGTCAAATCTTCGTCTTCTTCTTCTTGAATATTTTGCGCTTTCATATAAACTACTAATGACAACTCCGGATTGATTGGATCTGTAACATAAAAGACTTGACTCGCTTGTGAAGCGAGCATGAATGAATCATTCTCGTAACCGATCCTCCTGAAGTCGACAACAATAACTCTGTCATTGTCAACTTTAACGTGATTATTGTCAGCCCATTTGCACTTGAATAATGTCACCCGTAATCCGCAATAATCAAGCTCCCATATGTCTTCAATGTATCCATAATAGTTCATGAAACCTTTTTTGGGATTCTTATCTTTGACCGACGAAACATGTAATGCTTCGGCCAATAGTGTTACACTGCTATTTTGAACCGGATGCTTGTCGTCTCTCTCTTTCGTGTAAAATGTAAAACCATTAACAGACCAAGCAGTGTACCTTGTAACCATGCTCGAAGGTCCTGATGATAGTTTACTCAATGTAGTTGAATGACCCGCCTCTTCAAATAGTCGTTTTCCAAGCCATATCTGAAATAAACGGTTGTGCTCTTCTTGCAACCATATTTCATTTCTAGCTTTCTTTGGATCTTTAACTCTCAGCTCATTCAAATGAATATCCACGAACGGGGTTACGTCAGAAACGTTGTGCAGAACATGTAGCGAGGCTTGTTCCTATTCTTTCCGGTTGACGCTATAATATGTACCTATAGATAATATACTACTACATTAACTAAACAAGAATTAAATTACTCAGGTTTGATCTATATAAAATGTCTCAAATTGACGTTTCATAGATAGTGCTTTTGACTCAAACCCTTTGTCCTTCGATAATCCAATTTCATCTGCTTTAGTTAAATATTCAGAGCAAAACTCAACAGCCTCCTCAGCTATATAATTTTCAACGATACTCCCTTCTGGTCGATTGTAGTTCTTCACATAACTCTTCAACATTTTCATGTAACGCTCGATTGGATACATCCACCGTAAAAACACAGGTCCACATAATTTCACTTCACGTACCAAGTGAACAATTAGATGAACCATGATATCAAAAAATGATGGTGGGAATATCATTTCCAACAAGCACATAGTTTTCACAACTTCCGATTGCATCGCCTCTAACCGAGTTGGATCAATGACCTTTGAACATATCGAATTGAAGAATACACATATTTTGGAAATTGCGAACCTCACATCTTTTGACAAAATGCCCCGCAAAGCAAGCGGTAACATTTCTTGTAGTAACACGTGACAATCGTGAGTCTTCATTCCAATAAGTTTGAGATCTTTTAAAGATACGAACCTTTTTATAGTTTGAAGAATGACCATCCGGGACTTTGATAGATTCAAACCACTTACACAATTTTTTTTTCTCCTCCCGAGATAGAGTATACTTTGCCGGTGGTATTTTTGTTTTTTTTCCACTCTGCTCGTCGACATGCAAAACGCTTCTTATATTCATTTCCTTGAGATCCATTCGAGATTTTATTCCATCTTTCGATTTATTTGGATCATCAAGTAGCGTACCGATGAAAGATTCACATACATTTTTCTCAATATGCATAACATCCAGACAATTCCGAACATATAATGTTTTCCAATACGGAAGGTCGTAGAAAATCGATTTCTTTTTCCAAGGATTCTCTTGGAACGACTCTTTAGTACTAGCACGCCGCTTCCTTTTACCGAGCACTTCATTAACATTTTTAACCATTTCGAAGACATCTTCACCAGACAATATTCTAGGAGGGGGTCGTTCTTCCGTATTTCCATCAAATGCCTGTTTCAACCTTCTATGATCTCTCGGTAAAAATCTTCTATGACCAAGAAAAACAGTTTTCTTACCATGCTTCAAACGAATGGAAGATGTTTCTTTCATGCAAACTGGACAACCAATTGAGCATTTCACTGAGTATCCTAACAAATTTCCATACGCTGGAAAGTCGTTTATAGTCCACATCAACATTGCTCTCAAGTAGAATGAATCGCCGCGGTAACCATCGTTGACCTCAATCCCTGTCTCCCATAACATCTTCAAATCATCGATCAATGGTGCCAAATAAACATCAATATCATTTCCTGGTTGACTCGGTCCTGAAATCAGAAGCGTTAACATCAAGAATTTTCTCTTCATACACAACTTTGGAGGGAGATTGTAGTTCACAAGAATAACCGGCCAGACACTATATTTACTACTCATCATGCTGAAAGGGTTCATGCCATCAGATGCTAAACCAAGACGCAAATTCCGAGGTTCAACACTGAAATCTTTATACTCCAAATCAAATGACTTCCACTGTGAAGCATCCGCAGGATGCCGTAACATACCATCATCCATACGTTTTTCTGAGTGCCAAACCATGTTCTTTGCGTGCTTGGCAGTATTAAACATTCGTCGGAACCGTGGCATTGGTGGTATGTACCATAATGCCTGAAAAACATATAAAATAATAATATAAAAAACATAATCATTTGTAAAACAAGTAATTATTATGTACGTATACCTTGATTGGAACTCCTTTGACCCCGTCACGTGGCAATTTACCTTTTTTCCATCTTGATTCTTTGCACCTCGGACATTCATCTAGATCTTCATACTCATTTCTATATAAAACACAATCATTTGGGCACGCATGAAATTTCTCGTACTTCATACCCAATGTGCCCAAAGTTTTCTTAGCCTCATACATACTTTCCGGAACTTTATTGTCTTTTGGGAATGCTTCTTTGAGTGTTTCCAACAATAGAGTAAAACTAGTGTTTGTCCACCCACCCGACGCTTTCAAATGAAATAAAGTAACTAAAAATGACAACTTCGAATAACTTGTACACCCTTCATACAATAGTGTCTCCGCATCATTCATCATCGACTCAAACAATTCCGGCCGTTCCACAAAATCATTCTCCAAATCATTCATCATCCCACACATATCATCAAAGTCATCATCTTGAAGATCATCATTTCTATTGTTAATCGTAGGACGGAATTCTTCACCATGATAATACCATATTTGGTAAGAAGTCATTATTCCGTAAACCAACAAATGAGTTCGAACAATACGAGGAGAAAAATGTCTATGATTTCCACATTTCACACAAGGACAACGAATTGATTCCACATCACCGACATTATCTTTAACGAATTCACAAAACTCATTTACACCATTTTGATATATCTCGTTTAACCTATTCTCCCACATCCATTGCCTCACCTTCTTAAAAAAAACCCTAATTATAACATGAAATATCAGATTTGAAATAAACAATCCAAAAATATTCAACTTTGTAACAAGTAAAGAGGAAGTTACAAGAATTAGATGTATATAGTTGTGAGTTGTGAATGATAATGACACAGAATGGGTCGAAATGTAGTTTCTAGTGTTTTTTCGACTAAAGTTTTGAGAGATTTAAGTGCAAAAAACAATTTAAAACGCATTTAAACCACTTCAGGTCGTCGGCGCCGTGGCCCCGTAATTAATCGCCGCGGCGCATATCCCACAACCCTTCTATGAAGGGTTGTGGAAACCAGGGCTGCGGCACCGATAGACGTCGCCGCGGCGTCGGTGACTTCCCGAGAGCACCCGAGAGTTGGAGCTCTCGGGAAGTCATAGGCGTCGCCGCGGCACTGGTAGCCGTCGCCGCGGCGAGGCTCCCACAACCCTTAGTGGAAGGGTTGTGGGATGTTTAAAATTTCGGGAAAACTTCAACTTTTTCATAACTCCGCCCAAATTTCGCCCAAAACTAACTTTCGACTTCTTCTTCTTCATTCTTCATTTTCACTCTCATTCCTCTCTCAAAACTCAATATCTCTCAATACCCAAACTCATTCTCTCTGAAGCTTCTATTCTCCGGCGACTAAAATTCTCCGGCGACTCAAAACTCCGGCCACTCACTCTCTCACTCCGCCCTTCATTCCCTCACTCCGTTACTCACTCACTCCCTTACCCTCTCACTCCTCACTCCGCCCTCCCTCTTCCTCCCTCCCTCCTCACTCCCTCACTCCCTCACTCTCGCTCCGCCCTCCCTCTCCATCCCTACTCACTCTCTCACTCCGCCGTCCCTCTCCCTCCCTCCTCACTCTCTCACTCCGCCCTCTATCCCTCCTCACTCTCTCACTCCTCCCTCCCTGTCCCTCACTCCTCACTCCTCACTCTCTCACTCCGCCCTCCCTCTCTCACTCCTTCACTCCGCCCTGCATCTTCATTTTGTCGTCTCCCTCTCCCGGTTAATTCACCTCGTCCCTCAACGGTTAGTTTCTTTTACTACTATTTTTGGTTTGAAATTGGTAACTAGTTTAGATTCACATTCAAATATATTTTGTGTTTGGAATGGTTTAGGTTGACATTTATTTTGTGTTTGGAATGGATAATTTGTTTAGACGCATTGATATATATTTTGTGTTTGAAATTGTATTTTGAATTGTGTTTATAGATTCAATGTCGACTACAACTACTACTACTTCTAGCGACGATATTAAAAAGAAACCTAGACGACTATTAGCATTAAATCGCGATGAGAAAGGAAAGAGAAGAAACACCCTTATGAGTCGTGTTAATAAAATTAGATGTCTTGGTAGAAAAATCACGATAGAGTTAGATTCCAAAGGGCAACCAAAGGGTAAGGAAGGTGATGTGTTGTTGAGTTACTTTGGCGTATTAGCTAGAGAATATGTTCCACTTTCGACTCGTGATTGGAGATTAAAAGAAAATGATCAATTAAAATAGAGGATTTGGAACGAAATATGTGAAGGATTTTCGATTCCAATAGAACATAAGCACGATTGCCTCACGAGAGTAGGTGAAGCCGCAAAACTATTTCGTCACGAGTTATATCACGATCTTCTCAAAGACAAAATCAATGAACCAAGCTCGTTAAAAAGACCAAGTTGTGTTTTAAAATTTTACACGAGTATCACCGAAGAAGATTGGGTGAAGTTTGTTGAGTATAGACGAAGCGCAACTTTCAAGCAAACGTCGGAGCAAGGGAAAACTAATTCCGCTAAAGTGGAATACAAATCTCGATGTGGCCGAGATGGATATCGAAAACTAGATCAACAAAAGGTTGAGTTTTTTCATTTATTTATTTTGTATTCGGTTTTAACATTTAATATATGATTAATATGATTACTTGTTAATTAATAGCACGACGAAACCGGGCGATGGGCAACGTTAGAAGAATTATGGATTGACTCGCGTAAGAAAGACGGGATAGACGGAAAAGAGTTCAAGAATGACAAAGATCGACTAATGAGAGAATCAATTGTAAGATTTTAAATAATGTAAGTTATATTTTTAATATTTTTATTTACAAATTATTATAATATGTAGCAAAAATTATCTCAACAAGCAATCGAAGGTACTTTTATCCCGGAAACGGGAAAAAGTATCTTGCAAGAAGCCATGGGAGCAAAGAAATATGTTTGCGGTCAATCCAAACATGTTGCCAAGCGTTTCAAGTATTTTGTTCCTCCGACTCCAAATGAAGAACTTAACAAGATGCGGCTCGAAATGCGTCTTGAGTTGATGGAGTTTAAAAATGATATCTTGAAAGCGGTTAATGGTCGTGGTGGTACAAGTGTCGGAGAAGCGAGTGTTGATCTAGTTGAAGATAATATTAATGCAAGTGGCGTTAATATTGAAGAGAAGACTAAGATTCAAGAAGTCGTCGAAGAGGTCGTCTCTTTAGGTAATCTTTATTCATGCTTATTTATTTACTTCAAAAGTTTGCTTATTTTCGGTATTAAATCGGTGATTTTTATAGGACATGACGATATACATAAACCTTCGAAAGTCGATCCGATTATTATGGAAAAACTAACTAGTGTTCGGGCTAGTTGCTCATTGAATCCAACCACACCGGTGACCCGTGTTCAAATGAAAGTGTCGAATGTTTTCTCTACATTGACGATATTGTGGAAGGAAACACAATCCATGTTGCAAATGGGTGAGTATATTTGAACGAGGGCGTAATTCACTTCTCAAGTTTAGAGGAAGGAAATGCACGTGTGAGCGTTTCTGGCGTTTTGGTTAAGAAAGCCAAATTACCGATTCCCACCGAAGAAGCTCTAACCGTAGAAGATGCAATGGGAGGTTTAACCGTAAAATTTCAAACTTGAAAACATAGGCGCTATTGGCCACGGACAATCAACACACATAAGGTCAATGGCCGCGCCAAGACAAAGCGGTAACACGGAATGTGGATATTTTGTTTTATGTTATATGCGAGAAATAGTTGTAGGAGGTATAAGTAGATTAGGAAACAAAAACACGTATACACCTTTGGATATAGAGAGAGTAAGAGAAGAGTGGATTAACTATGTACAAACATTTATTGAATGTGATGATTAGTTACATTTTGTGATATTGAATGTATATCTTTTAGATGATTTTGAATGATTATGATGATTTTGGATGTATAGTATGTTTTTAGATTGATTGTGCATGTATTATGCAGGTAATTATATGATATTATGGGTTTAATCCAATAATAATGAAGAGATGCACTCTTCGGACAATGGCGCCGCGGCGACATATGTTTGGAGCCGCGGCCCCAAGTCCCACAACGGATTCAAACATCCGTTGTGGGAGCTGCGCCGCGGCACTGAGTTTCCAAGCCGCGGCACCAGGTGTCCCACAATAAGCACCACGGCGATCCTTAATGGCGCCGCGGCGCCGCGGCCCACAACGGATGTTGGGATCCGTTGTGGGACTCCGGTGCCGCGGCACCGATTGTTAGGGCCGCGGCGATATAGGGCCGTGGCGACCCTTTACGGCGCCGCGGCCCCAAGTCCCACAACGGATCCAACCAACCGTTGTGGGACTTGGGGCCGCGGCGCCGTAAAGGGTCGCCGCGGCGATAAGTTTTCAAAAATCAAAAATTTTTACAACCGATAATTGATTGGTTGTTGAATTTCCCACAACCCATAGACATTCGGTGTGGGAAATATGAACATTCCACACCGGAAGTTTAAGGGTTGTGGGAAATTCTGTTGGCATTTATGCCCACAAAGGAGATTTTTGATATTAAATATTTTTGTATTTGTTTTGCTTCGAAATTAAATAAAGATTGAATATCCATTCTTATTTAAGATTGTGTTTACGCATTTATGTCTACGCTCTGAAACTGTCATCAACGAAAGAAGTGCTAAGTACAGACTTGACAAGATACCTTTTTATGACTAGTTTAAATAAAAGTTCGCAATCTAAAGATCGATTGGGCAATCGATTCCTAGTAATGATTGTTAGAATGAATTAAACGATATCTTATCTTGTGATATGGAGAGTCGTGACTCTGTAATTCATTTTTGATATCTTAATGAAGATATTGAACAAGACCAGTGAAGTTTTGAAGTTCGAGATAAAACCGTTTAATCACTCGAAACCTCAAACTCACAAACGAGGGGTATTTTAGTAATTACCTAAATCCTGAAGTGAGTACATGTATTCTTGTAACACTTTATGACATTTGATTTGTCAATGGGCAATGGCTAAATGAAGTTTCATTGACCCGACGGTTGGTGTCATAATACTGTTTCGTTGAAACATGTGATTCACAGATATGGAATTTGTGTTGAAACAATGCTAAGGCATTAGTATCACACCATGCTCTGTTATGAGAGTGTGAACGAATAAACCAGACCTGGTATTCATCGAATAAAGAATTCTTTGAAATAAAACATGTGACATGTTGAGACATTTCACTTTATGTTTTTCTCGTTCACAAATAACAGAGGACTTGGTGAAATAATAACTCAGGGGTAAAACGGTAATTTTACATTCCTCTGAGTTAATGATACACACAAAGGGTAATATCGTAAAATACACCGTGGACCATGTGAAGAATAGTTTTATCACATCAAACGAAAATATAAACGCATATGAACTTAGAGATGTTCAATATTGGTCCTTTAGTGGAATCGACTAATATTAAGAATTAAAAGTCGGAAAAGTTTGTGAAATTTTGCGTCCGATCTTTATTCTAAAGCTTCATTCATGTGGGTCCATAAGGTCTCAATGATAGACTCTTGGATGAGATATTAGTGAACAAGAAAAGATCGATTTTCTCATTAAACGTAAATTGTGATTTACACTAAGAAAATTACTTTCTAAGTAATTAAATAAATAATTCGTTATTTATTATTACATTTATTTAACGAATCATATTGTGTTATTATATTGATAATAATATAATTTGATGATTCAAATAAATAAAAGATGAAAATAAATATTTTCTCGTTTCGTACTACATTGTTTAGTATGAAAATAATTAATGACTTGTCATTAAATAAATGAGATGTTCTAAATTAATTAAATATTATTTTAGAAATAAATCGAAAATATTTGGGAGATAAATACATAAGATGGCCGGCCACTTAATGAAAATAAGGGGTTGGAAAATTGCTTAAATGATTTATCGGGCTTAAGTTTGATTAATGGGTCATTAATTGTTTTTGACCTAATTAAGCCCATTTTCCCTGAAATAAAAGGAGCTCTTCTCTCTCTCTTTTGACCTAGCTCATTCGGCCACTCTCTCTCTCTCTCCCCTCCCATCTTGGCCGACTATTTCCTCTCTCCCAAGGAGAAAAATACTTGGCCAAAATCCCTAAAGAATTGAGAGAGCGAACCGTAGTGAGAATCCCCTTTTATTCCTTCTTCCCTTGTTCCTACGAAAGAGCCCACCCTCTTTGTCTCACAAAATCCCTCGAGTATTATCATTGACTCAACTTGTGGTTGTTTGCGTGATTTTTCCTCCCACAGGGCCGGCCATATTTTGGAGCAACGAAGGATCGACGACTTTGAGGATTCGCTTGACGGTCGTGGCGTAGAGGATCGGCCGGCCAATTTTTTCCGAGAGACACCGAGACTTGCTCTCGCAGATCCGAATTATGTAAGTATCCCTCGAACGAATTGGATCTGGAAAATATGATATTTTAGAATGATTATATGTGTTTGGATTGTTCGTGTGCATGTTTAGATAGATTTATTGACAAGGTTGTAAATTTATTGACATGTTAGGTTAGATTTAATAATATGGTTATCGAACATGTTTTAAATTGGTTTTAATATGTTAAATTGAATTATGAAATTCCGCCACATATTGATGTGTTTCGTAATTAAATTAGGTTAATTGTTAATCAAATTCCAACAAATGGTATCAGAGCCATAATTGTCATTAAATCGATTTTGAGTGTTGGCGTTTTTTGTATGAATTGCATTTGTGAATGTATGTTTGTTTATGTGAATGGATCCTTACTCTAATTGGCCCTAGGATTGTTTACGGGTTACGTCTCGGTTTTTATTTTTTATTTTTATTTAAATTTGTAATTGTTGTAAATTTAAATTTATAATTTTGTAATCCGGGAGACAAGAAGAAGGAAGGCAGCGTCCGGGAATGGCCGCGCGTTTTTGAAACGCGTGGGAGCTATCCCGGACGATTCCGAACACGCCTAAGGACCTGTGTATTGGACACAAGAGGGCTGTTTGGGTCGGCCAAAACCCTAGCGTGGCCGTATGTCTTCGGACGCGCGCGAGCTAGCTAGGGTTAGGCCCGACGACCGAGATCTGGAAATCGTTTCCGAATAAATTTAAAATCTTGAATAATTAAATTTATTTATATTATTTTTGAAATAATAAAAATGAATTTAATTATTTGAGTGGGAGATATTAATCTCTAAGTTTTAAAACTCGGAAATTCGACGACTCGACACAAGACTAGGAATAAAGTAGTTTATTGATTTTTCTTTCATAAAGGGTTGTAATTTTAGAAATGGGCCATTAGATAAGTTAAATATTATGTTTTATTTTATTTAATCTTATCTCATATTCATCCACATGTCATATAGGATAGAACGCCAACACTATATGAATTGTTCATGCATCATTATAGTTTAATTTAAATAACTAGTTATGAAATTGAACATCGTCCACAAAAATATGATTTTTGCAAAAACTAAGTGGGAGGGTTATTTGTCGTTGAAATAACCCGAGGTCCCCAACATGAATTTAATTAACTTGTGTGAATGAACTAAGAGTCACCCTCATGGCCCTCCCTTCAATGGGAGTACTTCGGAAGCACATAGTCAATTAAATTGTTACGAACTAAGCCCTAAAGAGGAACAATGAAGCGGGGTCTCCCCTAGGAGAACCGTTTTCAAAGTAACTTGGATAAGGGCCCACATGTTGGTTGCACGCTTAGACTTATTGTTTAAAGTAACCCTCCATAGAGGCTATGCGTTAAACATAAGTGACCAAAGTCCATGGTAATTAGCGAGAACTAGAAGTTGTGACTTCTTGTATGGTTCAAACTAAATAGTGATGTGTCACGATTATGAAAGGAGATCAATTACGGTTTCCCCTAGGAAAAGTAATTGATCTTTTTTGTTCATAATACCATGAATTATTTATCGCTTTCCTCACTCATTTAAGATTGTACATGCATCATAATTCGAAACTGTAGCATATGCTAAATTTATTCATTTCATTTAATTTCAGCAATATCATGAATCCACTTGCATCTATACTCAGTTATAACAAACTCGAGGGTGAGAATTACGTTGATTGGAAACGTAACCTCGACATCGTATTGACGGTGGAAAAGCACAAGTATGTTCTCACTACCCCGTGTCCTCCAGCTCCGAGTGTTGACTCGAGCCAAGAGGACAAGAACGCCTATGACACGTGGGTAAGGTCCGATGAGATTGCCAAGTGTTATATCTTGGGTTCCATGAGCAATGTGTTGCAACAATCTCACAAGGACATTGCCACGGCATATGACATGCTCTACAATCTTCATGACATGTTTGGATGTCATGGGCGTCAGGCGAGGCAGCAGGCAATCCGAAATTTCATGAATTGTCGGATGAAGCCGGGAACGTCAGTCAAGGACCACATGCCAGTGATCATGGGTCACCTGAACGACATGGAGATTCTCGGATCGGAGATCGATGGACTCACCAAGGTCGACATGATCTTGGAGACTCTGACGGATTCTTTCGATAGCTTCCGTCTGAACTACTCCATGAACAAGCTCGATTATACTGTAACCGAGCTAATGAAGGAGTTGCAGACTGCCGAGGGACTTCTCCCTAAGACCAAGAAGAAGACTGGTGAAGCCAATGTTGCTGAACATAGGGCTTCCACTTCTGGATCGAAGAGAGTGATGAAGGGTCCCAAAAACGCCAACCGAACGGGATCCAAGACGCCATACAAGAAGGCTGCGGATGTCAAGGGCAAGGGCATCGCAAAGGTGGACAAGTCTAAACACAATTGTCACCATTGCGGAGAAGTCGGCCATTGGCGAAGGAACTGTCCTGCCTACCTCAAGACCGTCAAGGGGAAAGGTATGGCTTTCGTCACCCAAGCATGTTACACGACATATAAAGAATCACCCTGGATTTTAGACTGCGGGGCTTCTGACCATATTGTGTGTAATCTGAATGGTTTCAGGAAAACCAGAAGCTTAGGTGAAGAAGAGTTCACGTTCAACTGGGGGAATGGAACGAAGGTCAGAGCCAGATCTGTCGGGACCATGCAGCTGAATTTTGGGAATAAGGCTTTATTATTGAATAACGTTTATTATGTTCCAGATTTTTGCAAGAACTTAATTTCTTTTGGTAGTTTAGAAGAACAACATTATGAGTTTAAAGTCAATAATGGTATTGAAATTTTTCTTAATGATTGTTTTATTTCTAAAGCTCATCGAGTAGATTCTATTTATTATCTATATCCTAATTAGCCGACAATCTTGGACACTGAGGTGAATAGTGATTCACTCAGGAAGCGTCAGACATTTCATAGTGATGAAACGGATGATACATATCTATGGCACTTACGTCTTGGACATATTGGCCTAGATAGGATTAAGAGGTTAACAAAGGATGGTCGTTTGAAATCTCTAAACGTGGGATCTTTGCCCACGTGTGAATCCTGTCTTGAAGGCAAAATGACCAAGAGACCTTTCTCTTTGAAAGGTCTAAGAGCCACACAAGTATTGGAACTCATACATAGTGATGTATGTGGTCCAATCAGTATTCAGGCAAGAGGAGGTTACGAATACTTTGTAACCTTCACTGATGACTACTCACGTTTTGGTCATGTTTTCTTAATGCGACACAAATCCGATACTTTTGAAATGTTCAAACAATATCGGGCCTTGGTTGAGAAGCAAAGAGAAAAACAAATCAAAACCCTTCGATCAGATCGAGGAGGAGAGTACTTGTCTGATGAGTTCGAGGATCTTCTTAAAGAAGAAGGCATTCATTCTCAGCTTACAGCACCTGGCACTCCACAACAAAACGGTGTGTCAGAGAGAAGGAACCGAACGCTACTAGATATGGTGAGATCAATGATGAGTTACTCATCTCTTCCTGATTCATTCTGGGGATATGCCTTAGAAACGGCAGCTCATATTCTGAACCTGGTTCCGTCAAAAACGGTTCCCGGCACTCCCTACGAGAGATGGTGTGGTAAGAAATCTGTTCTAAACCACATCAAGATCTGGGGTTGTCCAGCACACGTGCTGAGACAAAAGACTAGCAAGTTGGCTAGTCGTTCAGAATTATGCTTTTTCATAAGATATCCGAAAGAAACAAAAGGGTACACATTCTATAGTCCTACTGACAAGAAAACGTTCGTTAGCACGAACGCTAGGTTTCTTGAAGAGGATTATATGAAGAATACCGTACCGAGAAGCAAACTTGTGCTGAAGGAAATGTTGGGTGAAGTAGCTGGTACTTCACAAGATAGGACAAGTCCTACACCAACAATAGAAGAACCACATTCAGAACTTGAGCCTCCTACGATTCGTCGCAGTAGCAGGATTGTACGACAACCTGAGCGATTGATGTACATCGGGGAAGCCTTTGCTGCAGTCGCATACAAGGAGGAAGATGATCCAGTATCATTTTCCCAGGCGATGAAAAGTTCTGAAGCAAACCTATGGCAAGAAGCCATGAACGTTGAAATGCATTCGATTTATGTCAACGAAGTCTGGAAACTTGTAGATTTACTTGAAGGCATCAAGCCTGTTGGGTGTAAATGGATCTACAAGAAGAAAAGAGGAGCGGATGGAAATGTCGAGACATTTAAAGCACGACTTGTGGCGAAGGGGTTCACACAAAAGGAAGGTATCGACTATGAAGATACCTTCTTGCCCGTGGCGATGCTAAAGTCCATTCGTACTCTTTTATCCATTGCTGCCGCCCTAGATTATGAAATCTGGCATATGGATGTCAAGACTGCATTTTTGAATGGAAATCTTGACGAGCGCATTTACATGGCTCAACCAGACGGGTTCATGGAGAAAGGCCAACAGGGCAAGGTTTGTGAGTTGCTAAAGTCCATTTATGGACTAAAGCAAGCATCTAGATCGTGGAATATTAGATTCGACGAGACTGTGAAAAGTTACGGCTTTGATCAGTCACTAGATGAGCCATGTGTTTATAAGATGATAAACGATGGCAAAGTGGTTTCTTAATCCTTTATGTAGATGACATACTACTCATTGGGAATGATGTGGGAAAGTTATCAGATGTTAAGATCTGGCTGTCAGAGCAGTTTGAGATGAAGGATCTTGGAGAAGCGGCTTACATTCTGGGGATTCAGATCTTTAGAGATCGGAAGAACAGAAAGTTAGCGCTTTCTCAAGCATCTTATATTGATAAGATCATGGATCGCTTCAGTATGCTGAACTCCAAGAAAGGACAGCTACCTTTCAGACATGGAGTGCATCTATCTATTGAGCAGTCTCCCAAGACTCCTCAAGAGATAGAAGACATGAGACATATTCCCTACGCCTCAGCCGTAGGAAGTCTCATGTATGCAACGCTCTGCACTAGGCCAGATATTTGTTACGCAGTGGGCATGGTGAGTAGATTCCAATCGAATCCTGGACCCGAGCACTGGGTTGCGGTCAAGCATATTCTCAAGTATCTCCGGAGAACGAGAAATTATATGCTTGCATACTCAGGTGATGACCAGAATATGACGGGGTATACCGATTCTGATTTTCAAGCGGATAAGGATTCCAGGAAATCCACATCAGGGTCTGTGTTCACCCTGAATGGTGGATTTGTGGTCTGGAGGAGTATAAATCAATCTTGCGTTGCTGACTCAACCATGGAAGCCGAGTATGTGGCTGCTTGCGAAGCAGCAAAGGAGGTTGTATGGCTGAGGAAATTCCTAATGTACTTGGAAGTAGTTCCAAGTGCTAACGAGCCCATTACACTTTACTGTGATAACAGTGGGGCCGTTGCTAACTGTAACGAACCAAGAAGTCACAAGCGCTCAAAACACATCGAGCGGAAATATCACCTGGTACGAGATATAGTTCATAGAGGGGACGCGACGGTTATGAAGATCTCAACGTTGGACAACCTTGCTGATCCCTTCACGAAGCCTTTAACCAGTAAGGTCTTCGAGGGACACCTAGAAGGATTAGGACTGAAAGATCATTCGCATCTCCTTTGAGTCAAGTGGGAGTTTGTTGGCATTTATGCCCACAAAGGAGATTTTTGATATTAAATACTTTTGTATTTGTTTTGCTTTGAAATTAAATAAAGATTGAATATCCATTCTTATTTAAGATTGTGTCTACGCATTTATGTCTACGCTCTGAAACTGTCATCAACGAAAGAAGTGCGAAGTACAGACTTGACAAGATACCTTCTTATGACTAGTTTAAATAAAAGTTCGCAATCTAAAGATCGATTGGGCAATCGATTCCTAGTAATAATTGTTAGAATGAATTAAACGATATCTTACCTTGTGATATGGAGAGTCGTGACTCTGTAATTCATTCTTGATATCTTAATGAAGATATTGAACAAGACCAGTGAAGTTTTGAAGTTCGAGATAAAACCGTTTAATCACTCGAAACCTCAAACTCACATACGAGGGGTATTTTAGTAATTACCTAAATCCTGAAGTGAGTACATGTATTCTTGTAACACTTTATGACATTTGATTTGTCAATGGGCAATGGCTAAATGAAGTTTCATTGACCCGACGGTTGGTGTCATAATACTGTTTCGTTGAAACATGTGATTCACAGATATGGAATTTGTGTTGAAACAATGCTAAGGCATTAGTATCACACCATGCTCTGTTATGAGAGTGTGAACGAATAAACCAGGCCTGGTATTCATCGAATAAAGAATTCTTTGAAATAAAACATGTGACATGTTGAGACATTTCACTTTATGTTTTTCTCGTTCACAAATAACAGAGGACTTGGTGAAATAATAACTTAGGGGTAAAACGGTAATTTTACATTCCTCTGAGTTAATGATACACACAAAGGGTAATATCGTAAAATACACCGTGGACCATGTGAAGAATAGTTTTATCACATCAAACGAAAATATAAACGCATATGAACTTAGAGATGTTCAATATTGGTCCTTTAGTGGAATCGACTAATATTAAGAATTAAAAGTCGGAAAAGTTTGTGAAATTTTGCGTCCGATCTTTATTCTAAAGCTTCATTCATGTGGGTCCATAAGGTCTCAATGATAGACTCTTGGATGAGATATTAGTGAACAAGAAAAGATCGATTTTCTCATTAAACGTAAATTGTGATTTACACTAAGAAAATTACTTTCTAAGTAATTAAATAAATAATTCGTTATTTATTATTACATTTATTTAACGAATCATATTGTGTTATTATATTGATAATAATATAATTTGATGATTCAAATAAATAAAAGATGAAAATAAATATTTTCTCGTTTCGTACTACATTGTTTAGTATGAAAATAATTAATGACTTGTCATTAAATAAATGAGATGTTCTAAATTAATTAAATATTATTTTAGAAATAAATCGAAAATATTTGGGAGATAAATACATAAGATGGCCGGCCACTTAATGAAAATAAGGGGTTGGAAAATTGCTTAAATGATTTATCGGGCATAAGTTTGATTAATGGGTCATTAATTGTTTTTGACCTAATTAAGCCCATTTTCCCTGAAATAAAAGGAGTTCTTCTCTCTCTCTTTTGACCTAGCTCATTCGGCCACTCTCTCTCTCTCTCCCCTCCCATCTTGGCCGACTATTTCCTCTCTCCCAAGGAGAAAAATAGTTGGCCAAAATCCCTAAAGAATTGAGAGAGCGAACCGTAGAGAGAATCCCCTTTTATTCCTTCTTCCCTTGTTCCTACGAAAGAGCCCACCCTCTTTGTCTCACAAAATCCCTCGAGTATTATCATTGACTCAACTTGTGGTTGTTTGAGTGATTTTTCCTCCCACAGGGCCGGCCATATTTTGGAGCAACGAAGGATCGACGACTTTGAGGATTTGCTTGACGGGCGTGGCGTAGAGGATCGGCCGGCCAATTTTTTGCGAGAGACACCGAGACTTGCTCTCGCAGATCCGAATTATGTAAGTATCCCTCGAACGAATTGGATCTGGAAAATATGATATTTTACAATGATTATATGTGTTTGGATTGTTTGTATGCATGTTTAGATAGATTTATTGACAAGGTTGTAAATTTATTGACATGTTAGGTTAGATTTAATGATATGGTTATCGAACATGTTTTAAATTGGTTTTAATATGTTAAATTGAATTATGAAATTCCGCCACATATTGATGTGTTTCGTAATTTTATTAGGTTAATTGTTAATCAAATTCCAACAAATTCCACAACTCAGGATCCCACAACCGTTATTAAGGGTTGTGGGAAAATTCCACACCCCTTATTAAGGGTTGTGGGAACAAGTTTTTCTACTACTGTTAATCTTGTCAAACGTATCTTTAACTTATCAAAACGTAAGTTTAACTTGTTAAAAACGTACTTTAACTTTAAAAAACGTTATTTTACTTGTCACAATGAAACTTTATCTTGTAAAAAACGTACTTTAACTTGTAAATAACATAATTAAACTTATCAAAATGTAACTTTAACTTGTAAAAAAACGTACTTTAACTTGTAAAAAACCTAATTTATCTTGTCAAACGTAACTTTAACTTGTCAAAACGTAAGTTTAACTTGTTAAAAACGTACTTTAACTTTTAAAAAACTTTATTTTACTTGTCACAACGAAACTTTATCTTGTAAAAAACGTACTTTAACTTGTAAAAAACATAATTAAACTTATCAAAACTCAACTTTAACTTGTAAAAAATGTACTTTAACTTGTCAAAATGTAATTTTAATGTGTCAAAACGTAACTTTTAGTTCTTAAAACGTAACTTTAACGTGTAAAAAATGTACTTTAACTTGTAAAAAACGTTCTTCAACTTGTAAAACACTTACTTTAACTTGTAAAAAATGTACTTCAACTTGTAAAAAACGTACTTTAACTTGTAAAAAACATACTTTAACTTGTCCAAAAGTAACTTTAACTTGTAAAAAACCTACTTTAACTTGTCAAAACGTAACTTTAACTAGTGAAAACGTAAGTTTAACTTGTTAAAAACATGCATTAACTTGTAAAAAACGTAATGTAACTTTGCAAAAATGTGGTTTAAGTTGTAACAAATGTACTTTAACATGTAAAAAACATACTTCAACTTGTAAAAAACCTACTTTAATTTGTCAATACGTAACTTTAACAGGTCAAAACGTAAGTTTAACTTGTTAAAAACGTAATTTAACATGTCAAAACGTACTTTAACATGTCAAAACGTACTTTAACATGTCAAAATGTAATTTTAAAGTGTCAAAACGTAACTTTAACTTGTAAAAAATGTACTTTAACTTGTAAAAAACATACTTTAACTTGTCAAAACGTAACTTTAACTTGTCAAAACGTAACTTTAACTTGGTAAAAACCTACTTTAACTTATCAAAAACGTACTTTAACTTGTAAAAAACCTACTTTAACTTGTCAAAACGTAACTTTAACTTGTCAAAACATGAATTTAACTTGTTAAAAACATACATTAACTTGTAAAAAACATAATATAACTTTTCAAAAATGTGGATTAACTTGTAACAAATGTACTTTAACATGTAAAAAACATACTTCAACTGGTAAAAACGTACTTTAACTTCTAAAAAACCTACTTTAACTTGTCAATACGTAACTTTAACAGGTCTAAACAAGTTTAACTTGTTAAAAACGTAATTTAACTTGTCAAAACGTACTTTAACTTGTCTAAATGTAATTTTAATGTGTCAAAACGTAACTTTAACTTGTAAAAAAAGTACTTTAACTTGTAAAAACATACTTCAATTTATAAAACACGTACTTTAAATTGTTAAAAACGTACTTCAACTTGTAAAAAACGTACTTTAACTTGTAAAAAATGTATTTTAAGGTGCCAAAATATAACTTTAACTTGTCAAAATGTAACTTTAACTTGTTAAGAACGTACTTTAACTTGTTAAAAACGTACTTTAATTTGTAAAAAACCTACTTTAACTTGTCAAAACATAATTTTAACTTGTCAAAACGTAAGTTTAACTTGTTAAAAACGTACTTTAAATTTTAAAAAACGTAATTTTACTTGTCACAACGAAACATTATCTTATAAAAAACGTACTTTAACTTGTGAAAAATATAATTAAACTTATCAAAACATAACTTCGACTTGTAAAAAACGTACTTTAACTTTTCAAAATGTAATTTTAATGTGTCAAAACGTAACTTCAAGTTGTTAAAACGTAACTTTAACTGGTAAAAAATGTACTTATAAGTTTTAAAAATCGTACTTCAACTTGTAAAACTCTTACTATAACTTGTAAAAAATGTACTTCAAATTTTAAAAAACGTACTTTAACTTGTAAAAAAACGTATTTTAACGTGTCAAAATGTAACTTTAACTTGTCAAAACGTAATTTAACTTGTTAAAAGCGTACTTTAACTTGTAAAAAACATAATTTAACTTGTCAAAATGTAACTTTAACTTGTCAAAACGTAACTTTAACTTCTTAAAAACGTACTTGAACTTGTAATAAACGTACTTTAACTTGTAAAAAACGTACTTAACCTTGTAAAAAACGTACTTTAACTTGTAAAAAACGTATTTTAACGTGTCAAAATGTATCTTTAACTTGTCAAAACGTAAGTTTAACTTGTTAAAAACGTACTTTAACTTTTGAAAATTGTAATTTTACTTGTCACAACAAAAATATATCTTGTAAAAAATGTACTTTAACTTGTAAAAAACATAATTAAACTTGTCAAAACGTAACTTTAACTTGTAAAAATGTAACTTTAATGTGTCAAAACGTAACTTTAAGTTGTTAAAACGTAATTTATTTGTAAAAAATGTACTTTAACTTGTAAAAAACATACTTCAACTTGTAAAACACGTACTTTAAATTGTAAAAAACGTACTTCGACTTGTAAAAAATGTACTTTAACTTGTAAAAAACGTATTTTTACGTGCCAAAATGTAATTTTAACTTGTCAAAAAGTAACTTTAACTTGTTAAAAATGTACTTTAACTTGTAAAAAACGTAATTTAACTTGTCAAAACGTAACTTCAAGTTGTTAAAACGTAACTTTAACTGGTAAAAAATGTACTTATAAGTTTTAAAAATCGTACTTCAACTTGTAAAACTCTTACTATAACTTGTAAAAAATGTACTTCAAATTTTAAAAAACGTACTTTAACTTGTAAAAAATGTATTTTAACGTGTCAAAATGTAACTTTAACTTGTCAAAACGTAATTTAACTTGTTAAAAGCGTACTTTAACTTGTAAAAAACATAATTTAACTTGTCAAAATGTAACTTTAACTTGTCAAAACGTAACTTTAACTTCTTAAAAACGTACTTGAACTTGTAATAAACGTACTTTAACTTGTAAAAAACGTACTTAACCTTGTAAAAAACGTACTTTAACTTGTAAAAAACGTATGTTAACGTGTCAAAATGTATCTTTAACTTGTCAAAACGTAAGTTTAACTTGTTAAAAACGTACTTTAACTTTTGAAAATTGTAATTTTACTTGTCACAACAAAAATATATCTTGTAAAAAATGTACGTTAACTTGTAAAAAAGATAATTAAACTTGTCAAAACGTAACTTTAACTTGTAAAAATGTAACTTTAATGTGTCAAAACGTAACTTTAAGTTGTTAAAACGTAATTTATTTGTAAAAAATGTACTTTAACTTGTAAAAAACATACTTCAACTTGTAAAACACGTACTTTAAATTGTAAAAAACGTACTTCGACTTGTAAAAAATGTACTTTAACTTGTAAAAAACGTATTTTAACGTGCCAAAATGTAACTTTAACTTGTCAAAAAGTAACTTTAACTTGTTAAAAATGTACTTTAACTTGTAAAAAACGTAATTTAACTTGTCAAAATGTAACTTTAACATGTCAAAACGTAACTTTTACTTCTTAAAAACGTACTTTAACTTGTAAAAAACATACTTTAACTTGTAAAAAACATATTTTAATTTTTCAAAACATAACTTTAACGTGTTAAAAACGTACTTTAACTTGTAAAAAAGGTAATTTAACTTGTCAAAATGTAACTTTAACTTGTCAAAACGTAACTTTAACTTGTTAAAAACGTACTTTAACTTGTTAAAAACGTACTTCAACTTGTAAAAAACGTACTTTAACTTGTAAAAAAATATTTTAAATTGTTAAAATGTAACTTTAACTTGTCAAAACGGAAATTTAACTTTTTAAAAACGTACTTTAACTTGTAAAAAACGTACTTTAACTTGAAAAAACCTACTTTAACTTGTCGAAAAGTAACTTTAACTTGTCAAAACGTAATTTAACTTGTTGTACTTTAACTTGTAAAAAAACATAATTTAACTTGTCAAAATGTAACTTTAACTTGTCAAAACGTAACTTTAAGTTCTTAAAAACGTACTTAAAATTGTAATAAACGTACTTTAACTTGTAAAAAACGTACTTAACCTTGTAAAAAACGTACTTTAACTTGTAAAAAACGTATTTTAACGTGTCAAAATGTATCTTTAACTTGTCAAAACGTAAGTTTAACTTGTTAAAAACGTACTTTAACTTTTGAAAATTGTAATTTTACTTGTCACAACAAAAATTTATCTTGTAAAAAATGTACTTTAACTTGTAAAAAACATAATTAAACTTGTCAAAACGTAACTTTAACTTGTAAAAATGTAACTTTAATGTGTCAAAACGTAACTTTAAATTGTTAAAACGTAATTTATTTGTAAAAAATATACTTTAACTTGTAAAAAACATACTTCAACTTGTAAAACACGTACTTTAAATTGTAAAAAACGTACTTCGACTTGTAAAAAATGTACTTTAACTTGTAAAAAACGTATTTTAACGTGCCAAAATGTAACTTTAACATGTCAAAACGTAACTTTTACTTGTTAAAAACGTACTTTAACATGTAAAAAACATACTTCAACTGGTAAAAACGTACTTTAACTTGTAAAAAACCTACTTTAACTTGTCAATACGTAACTTTAAATGGTCTAAACGTAAGTTTAACTTGTTAAAAATGAAATTTAACTTGTCAAAACGTACTTTAACTTGTCTAAATGTAATTTTAATGTGTCAAAACGTAACTATAACTTGGAAAAAAAGTACTTTAATTTGTAAAAACATACTTCAATTTATAAAACACGTACTTTAAATTGTTAAAAACGTACTTCAACTTGTAAAAAACGTATTTTAACTTGTAAAAAAAGTATTTTAAGGTGCCAAAATATAACTTTAACTTGTCAAAATGTAACTTTAACTTGTTAAGAACGTACTTTAACTTGTTAAAAACGTACTTTAATTTGTAAAAAACCTACTTTAACTTGTCAAAACATAATTATAACTTGTCAAAACGTAGGTTTAACTTGTTAAAAACGTACTTTAAATTTTAAAAACGTAATTTTACTTGTCACAACGAAACATTATCTTATAAAAAACGTACTTTAACTTGTGAAAAATATAATTAAACTTATCAAAACATAACTTCGACTTGTAAAAAACGTACTTTAACTTTTCAAAATGTAATTTTAATGTGTCAAAACGTAACTTCAAGTTGTTAAAACGTAACTTTAACTGGTAAAAAATGTACTTATAAGTTTTAAAAATCGTACTTCAACTTGTAAAACTCTTACTATAACTTGTAAAAAATGTACTTCAAATTTTAAAAAACGTACTTTAACTTGTAAAAAACGTATTTTAACGTGTCAAAATGTAACTTTAACTTGTCAAAACGTAATTTAACTTGTTAAAAGCGTACTTTAACTTGTAAAAAACATAATTTAACTTGTCAAAATGTAACTTTAAATTGTCAAAACGTAACTTTAACTTCTTAAAAACGTACTTGAACTTGTAATAAACGTACTTTAACTTGTAAAAAACGTACTTAATCTTGTAAAAAACGTACTTTAACTTGTAAAAAACGTATTTTAACGTGTCAAAATGTATCTTTAACTTGTCAAAACGTAAGTTTAACTTGTTAAAAACGTACTTTAACTTTTGAAAATTGTAATTTTACTTGTCACAACAAAAATATATCTTGTAAAAAATGTACTTTAACTTGTAAAAAACATAATTAAACTTGTCAAAACGTAACTTTAACTTGTAAAAATGTAACTTTAATGTGTCAAAACGTAACTTTAAGTTGTTAAAACGTAATTTATTTGTAAAAAATGTACTTTAACTTGTAAAAAACATACTTCAACTTGTAAAACACGTACTTTAAATTGTAAAAAACGTACTTCGACTTGTAAAAAATGTAATTTAACTTGTAAAAAACGTATTTTAACGTGCCAAAATGTAACTTTAACTTGTCAAAAAGTAACTTTAACTTGTTAAAAATGTACTTTAACTTGTAAAAAACGTAATTTAACTTGTCAAAATGTAACTTTAACATGTCAAAACGTAACTTTTACTTGTTAAAAACGTACTTTAACTTGTAAAAAACATACTTTAACTTGTAAAAAACATATTTTAATTTTTCAAAACATAACTTTAACGTGTTAAAAACGTACTTTAACTTGTAAAAAAGGTAATTTAACTTGTCAAAATGTAACTTTAACTTGTCAAAACGTAACTTTAACTTGTTAAAAACGTACTTTAACCTGTTAAAAACGTACTTCAACTTGTAAAAAACGTACTTTAACTTGTAAAAAAATATTTTAACTTGTTAAAATGTAACTTTAACTTGTCAAAACGGAACTTTAACTTTTTAAAAACGTACTTTAAATTGTAAAAAATGTACTTTAACTTGAAAAAACCTACTTTAACTTGTCGAAAAGTAACTTTAACTTATCAAAACGTAATTTAACTTGTTAAAAGCGTACTTTAACTTGTAAAAAACATAATTTAACTTGTCAAAATGCAACTTTAACTTGTCAAAACGTAACTTTAACTTCTTAAAAACGTACTTGAACTTGTAATAAACGTACTTTAACTTGTAAAAAACGTACTTAACCTTGTGAAAAACGTCCTTTAACTTGTAAAAAACGTATTTTAACGTGTCAAAATGTATCTTTCACTTGTCAAAACGTAAGTTTAACTTGTTAAAAACGTACTTTAACTTTTGAAAATTGTAATTTTACTTGTCACAACAAAAATATATCTTGTAAAAAATGTACTTTAACTTGTAAAAAACATAATTAAACTTGTCAAAACGTAACTTTAACTTGTAAAAATGTAACTTTAATGTGTCAAAACGTAACTTTAAGTTGTTAAAACGTAATTTATTTGTAAAAAATGTACTTTAACTTGTAAAAAACATACTTCAACTTGTAACACACGTACTTTAAATTGTAAAAAACGTACTTCGACTTGTAAAAAATGTACTTTAACTTGTAAAAAACGTATTTTAACGTGTCAAAATGTAACTTTAACTTGTCAAAAAGTAACTTTAACTTGTTAAAAATGTACTTTAACTTGTAAAAAACGTAATTTAACTTGTCAAAATATAACTTTAACATGTCAAAACGTAACTTTTACTTGTTAAAAAAGTACTTTAACTTGTAAAAAACATACTTTAACTTGTAAAAAACATATTTTAATTTTTCAAAACATAACTTTAACGTGTTAAAAACGTACTTTAACTTCTAAAAAAGGTAATTTAACTAGTCAAAATGTAACTTTAACTTGTCAAAACGTAACTTTAACTTGTTAAAAACGTACTTTAACTTGTTAAAAACGTACTTCAACTTGTAAAAAACGTACATTAACTTGTAAAAAAATATTTTAACTTGTTAAAATGTAACTTTAACTTGTCAAAACGGAACTTTAACTTTTTTAAAACGTACTTTAACTTGTAAAAAACGTACTTTACCTTGAAAAAACCTACTTTAACTTGTCGAAAAGTAACTTTAACTTGTCAAAACGTAAGTTTAACTTGTTAAAAACGTACTTTAACTTTTACAAAACATAATTTTACTTGTCACAACGAAACTTTATCTTGTGAAAAATGTACTTTAACTTGTAAAAAACATAATTAAACTTATCAAAACGTAACTTTTACTTTTAAAAAACCTACTTTAACTTGTCAAAATGTAATTTTAATTTGTCAACACGTAACTTTAAGTTTTTAAAACGTAACTTTAACTGGTAAAAATGAACTTCAACTTGTAAAACACTTACTTTAACTTGTAAAAAACGTACTTCAACTTGTAAAAAATGTAATTTAACTTGTAAAAAACCTACTTTAACTTGTCAAAACGTAAGTTTAAATTGTTAAAAACATACATTTTCTTTTAAAAAAATGTACTCTAACTTGTCAAAAATATGTTTTCACTTGTAACAAATGTACTTTAACTTGTAAAAACGTACTTCAACATGTAAAAAACGTACTTTAACTTGTAAAAAACATACTTTAACTTGTCAAAAAGTAACTTTAACTTGTTAAATCATAAGTTTAACTTCTTAAAAACATACTTTAACTTTACAAAAACGTAATTTTACTTGTCACAACGAAACTTTATATTGTAAAAAAACGTACTTTAACTTGTAAAAAACATAATTAAACTTATCAAAACAAAACTTTAACTTGTAAAAAACGTAATTTAACTTGTCAAAATGTAATTTTAATGTGTCAAAACGTAAATTTAACTTGTTAAAAATGTACTTTAACTAGTTAAAAATATACTTCAAATTGTAAAAAACGTAGTTTAACTTGTAAAAAACGTATTTTAACTTGTCATATGTAACTTTAACTTGTCAAAATGGAACTTTAACTTGCTAAAAACGTACTTTAACTTGTCAAAAATATACTTTAACTTGTCAAAACGTCACTTTAACTTGTCAAAACGTAACTTAAACTTGTTAAAAACATACATTAACTTGTAAAAAATATACTTTAACTTCTCAAAAATGTTGTTTAACTTGAAACAAATGTACTTTAACTTGTAAAAAAATGAACTTCAACTTGTAAAACAAATACTTTAACTTGTAAAAAACGTACTTCAACTTGTAAAAACTGTACTTTAACTTGTAAAAAATGTATTTTAACGTGTCAAATTGTAACTTTAACTTGTCAAAACGTAACTTTAACTTGTTCAAAACGTACTTTAACTTGTAAAAAACGTAATTGAACTTTTCAAAATGTAACTTTAACTTGTCAAAATGTAACTTTAACTTGTTAAAAAAGTACATTAACTTGTAAAAAACGTACTTTAACTTGTCAAAACGTAACTTTAACTTGTAAAAAACATACATTAACTTGTAAAAAATATACTTTAACTTGTCAAAAATGTTGTTTAACTTGAAACAAATGTACTTTAACTTGTAAAAAAGAAACTTCGACTTGTAAAACAAATACTTTAACTTGTAAAAAACGTACTTTAACTTGTAAAAAACGTACTTTAACTTATAAAAAACGTATTTTAACGTGTCAAAATGTAACTTTAACTTGTCAAAACGTAACTTTAACTTGTTCAAAAAGTACTTTAACTTGTAAAAAACGTACTTTAACTTGTCAAAACGTAACTTTAACTTGTAAAAAACATACATTAACTTATAAAAAATATACTTTAACTTGTCAAAAATGTTGTTTAACTTGAAACAAATGTACTTTAACTTGTAAAAAACAAACTTCAACTTCTAAAACAAATACTTTAACTTGTAAAAAACGTACTTCAACTTGTCAAAAACGTACTTTAACTTGTAAAAAACATATTTTAACGTGTCAATATGAAACTTTAACTTGTTAAAACGGAACTTTAACTTGTAAAAACGTACTTAACTTGTTAAAAATGTACTTTAACTTGTAAAAAACGTACTTTAACTTGTCAAAACGTAACTTTAACTTGTTAAAAACGTACTTCAACTTGTTAAAAACGTACTTTAACTTTTAAAAAACGTATTTTAACTTGTCAAAATGTAACTTTAACTTGTTAAAACGGAACTTTAACTTTTTAAAAACGTACTTTAACTTGTAAAAAACGTACTTTAACTTGAAAAAACCTACTTTAACTTGTCGAAAAGTAACTTTAACTTGTATAAAACGTAAGTTTAACTTGTTAAAAACGTACTTTAACTTTTACAAAACATAATTTTACTTGTCACAACGAAACATTATCTTGTAAAAAATGTACTTTAACTTGTAACAAACATAATTAAACTTATCAAAACGTAAATTTTACTTGTAAAAAACCTACTTTAACTTGTCAAAATGTAATTTTAATTTGTCAACACATAACTTTAAGTTTTTAAAACGTAACTTTACCTCGTAAAAATGAACTTCAACTTGTAAAACACATACTTTAACTGGTAAAAAACGTACTTCAACTTGTAAAAAACGTAATTTAACTTGTAAAAAACCTACTTTAACTTGTCATAACATAACTTTAACTTCTAAAAAACATGCATTAACTTCTAAAAAACATACTTTAACTTGTTAAAAATGTGGTTTAACATGTAACAAATGTACTTTAACTTGTAAAAACGTACTTCAACATGTAAAAAACGTACTTTAACTTGTAAAAAACATACTTTAACTTGTCAGAAAGTAACTTTAACTTGTCAAAACGTAAGTTTAACTTGAAAAAACATACATTAACTTGTAAAAAATATACTTTAAATTTCCAAAAATGTTATTTAACTTGTAACAAATGTACTTTAACTTGTAAAAAACGAACTTCAACTTGCAGAACATTTACTTTAACTTGTAAAAAACGTACTTCAACTTGTAAAAAACGTACTTTAACTTGTAAAAAATGTATTTTAACTTGTCAAAATGTAACTTTAACTTGTCAAAACGTCACTTTAACTTGTTCAAAATGTACTTTAACTTGTAAAAAACGTAATTGAACTTGTCAAAATGTAATTTTAACTTGTCAAAATGTAACTTTATCTTGTTAAAAACGTACTTTCACTTGTAAAAAACGTACTTTAACTTTTAAAAAACTTACTTTTACTTGTCAAAACGCAAGTTTAACTTGTTAAAAACCTACTTTAACTTGTCAAAACGTAACTTTAACATGTCAAAACGTAAGTTTAACTTGTTAAAAACATACATTAACTTGTAAAAAACTTACTTTAACTTGTCAAAAATGTGGTTTAACTTGTAACAAATGTACTTTAACTTGTAAAAAACGTACTTCAACTTGTAAAAAACGTACTTTAACTTGTAAAAAACCTACTTTAACTTGTCAAAATGTAAGTTTAACTTGTTAAAATGTAAGTTTAACTTGCTAAAAACGTACTATAACTTTTAAAAATTATAATTTTAATTGTCACAACGAAACTTTATCTTGTAAAAAACATAATTAAACTTGTCAAAACGTAACTTTAGCTTATAAAAAATGTACTTTAACTTGTAAAATACATACTTCAACTTGTAAAACACGTACTTTAACATGTAAAAAACGTCCTTAAACTTGTAAAAAACGTACTTTAACTTGTAAAAAACGTATTTTAACATGTCAAAATGTAACTTTAACTTGTCAAAACGTAACTTTAACTTGTTAAAAACGTACTTTAACTTGTAAAAAACGTACTTTAACTTGTCAAAACGTAAGTTTAACTTGTTAAAACGTAAGTTTAACTTGATAAAAACATACTTTAACTTTTAAAAATTATAATTTTAATTGTCACAACGAAACTTTATCTTGTAAAAAACGTACTTTAACTTATAAAAAACAGAATTAAACTTGTCAAAACGTAACTTTAACTTGTAAAAAATGTCCTTTAACTTGTCAAAAACGTACTTTAACTTGTCAAAACGTAACTTTAACTTGTCAAAACGTGACTTTAACTTGAAAAAACATATATTAACTTGTAAAAAATATACTTTAAATTTTCAAAAATGTTATTTACCTTGTAACAAATGTATTAACTTGTAAAAAACGAACTTCAACTTTTAAAACACTTACTTTAACTTGTAAAAAACGTACTTCAACTTGTAAAAAACGTACTTTAACTTGTGAAAAATGTATTTTAACGTGTCAAAATATAACTTTAACTTGTCAAAACGTAACTTTAACTTGTTCAAAACGTACTTTAACTTGTAAAAATGTAATTTTAATGTTTCAAAACGTATCTTTAAGTTGTTAAAACGTAACTTTAACTTGTAAAACACGTACTAAACTTGTAACAAACGTACTTCGATTTGTAAAACACTTGCTTTAAATTGTAAAAATCGTACTTTAACTTGTAAAAAAAGTATTTTAACTTTTCAAAATGTAACTTTAACTTGTCATAACGTAGTTTTAACTTGTAAAAAACGTACTTTAACGTTTTTAACAAGTTAAATTTATGTTTTGACAAATTAAAGTTAGGTTTTGTCACGTTAAATTACGTTTTTTACATGTTAAAGTACGTTTTGTACAAGTTAAAGTACGATTTTTACAAGTTAAAGTATGTTTTTAAGAAACGTACTTTAACAAGTAAAACTTACATTTGTACGTACTTACGTTAAAGTACATTTTTTACAAGTTAATGTATGTTTTTAAAAAGTTAAACTTCGTTTTGACAAGTTAAAGTTACGTTTTAACAAGTTAAAGTAGGTTTTTAAAAAGTTAAAGTACGTTTTTTATAAGTTAAAACTACGTTTTGACAAGTTAAAGTTACATTTTGAAAAGTTAAAATACTTTTTTTACAAGTTAAAGTACGATTTTTACAATTTAAAGCACGTGTTTTACAAGTTGAAATATGTTTGTTACAAGTTTAGTACGTGTTTTACAAGTTAAAGTTACGTTTTAACAACTTAAAGTTACGTTTTGAAACATTAAAATTACATTTTGACAAGTTAAAGTACGTTTTTTATAAGTTAAAGTTACGTTTTGATATGTTAAATTACGTTTTTAACAAGTTAAACTTACGTTTTGACAAATTAAAGTTATGTTTTGACAATTTAAATTACGTTTTTTACATGTTAAAGAATTTTTTTACAAGTTAGAATACAATTTTTACTAATTAAATTACGTTTTTTACATGTTAAAGTACGGTTTTTATCACGAATGTTACATTTTGACACGTTAAAGCACGTTTTTTAGAAGTTAAAATACATTTATTAGAAGTTAAAGTAAGTGTTTTAGAAGTTAAAGTACGTTTTTTAGAAGTTAAAGTATATTTTCTAAAGTAAAAGTTACGTTTTGGCAAGTTAAAGTTACATTTTGACACGTTAAAATACGTTTTTAACAAGTTGAAGTGCGGTTTTTACAAGAAAAAACTAGTGTTTTACAAGTTTAAGTACGTTTTTTACAAGTTGAAGTTACGTTTTTTACAAGATAAAGTTACGTTTTAACAATTTAAAGTTACGTTTTGACACATTAAAATTACATTTTGACAAGTTAAAGTACGTTTTATATAAGTTAAAGTTACATTTTGACAAGTTAAAGTACGTTTTTTTCCAAGATAAAGTTACGTTTTAACAACTTAAAGTTACGTTTTGACACATTAAAATTACATTTTAACAAGTTAAAGTACGTTTTATATAAGTTAAAGTTACATTTTTACAAGTTAAAGTTACGTTTTTAACAAGTTAAAGTACGTTTTTTACAAGTTAAAGTACATTTGTTACAAGTTTAACCACATTTTTGACAAGTTAAATTACGTTTTTTACAAGTTAATGTATGTTTTTTACAAGTTAAAATTACGTTTTGACAAGTTAAAGTTACGTTTTGACAAGTTAAACTTCGTTTTTTTCAATTTAAAGTACGTTTTTACAAGTTAAAGTACATTTGTTACAAGTTAAACCACATTTTTGACAAGTTAAATTACGTTTTTTTACAAGTGAATGTATATTTTTAACAAGTTAAAGTTACGTTTTGACAAGTTAAAGTACGTTTTTTACAAGTTAAAGTACGTTTTTTACAAGTTAAAGTACGTTTTTAACAAGTTAAAGTTACGTTTTGACAAGTTAAAATACTTTTTTACAAGTTAAAGTACGTTTTTAACAAGTTGAAGTACGTTTTATAAAGTTAAAGTACGTTTTTAACAAGTTAAAGTACGTTTTTAACAAGTAAAACTTACGTTTTGACAAGTTAAAGTTACATTTTGACACGTTAAAATACGTTTTTTACAAGTTAAAGTACTCTTTTTACAAGTTAAAGCAAATGTTTTACAAGTTGAAGTACGTTTTTTACAAGTTGAGGTACGTTTTTTACAAGTTAAAGTTACGTTTTAACAACTTAAAGTTACGTTTTGACACATTAAAATTACATTTTGACAAGTTAAAGTACGTTTTTTATAAGTTAAAGTTACGTTTTGACAAGTTAAATTACGTTCTGAACAAGTTAAACTTACGTTTTGACAAATTAAAGTTACGTTTTGACAAGTTAAAGTAGGTTTTTTACAAGTTAAAGCACATTTTTTACCAGTTGAAGTACGTTTTTATAAGTTAAAGTACATTTGTTACAAGTTAAACCACATTTTTGACAAGTTAACGTACGTTTTTTTCAAGTTAATGTGTGTTTTTAACAATTTAAACTTACGTTTTGACAAGTTAAAGTTACGTTTTGACAAGTTAAAGTTGGTTTTTTACAAATTAAAGTACGTTTTTTACAAGTTAAAGTACATTTGTTACAAGTTAAACCACATTTTTGACAAATTAAAGTACGTTTTTTACAAGTTAATGTATGTTTTTAAAAAGTTAAACTTACGTTTTGACAAGTTAAAGTTACGTTTTGACAAGTTAAAGTTACGTTTTGACAAGTTAAAGTTCGATTTTTATAAGTTCAAGTACGTTTTTCACTAGTTAAAGCAAGTGTTTTACAAGTTAAAGTACGTTTTTTACAAGTTGAAGTACATTTTTTACAAGTTAAAGTTACATTTAAACTACTTAAAGTTACGTTTTGACATATTAAAATTACATTATGACAAGTTAAAGTAGGTTTTTTTATAAGTTAAAGTTACTTTTTGGCAAGTTAAATTACGTTTTTAACAAGTTAAACTTACGTTTTTTACAAGTTAAAGTTACATTTTAACAACTTAAAGTTACGTTTTGACACATTAAAATTACATTATGACAAGTTAAAGTAGGTTTTTTATAAGTTAAAGTTACTTTTTGCCAGTTAAATTATGTTTTTAACAAGTTAAGGTTACGTTTTGACAAGTTAAAGTAGGTTTTTTACAAGTTAAAGTTACGTTCTGACAAGTTAAAGTACATTTTTTACAAGTTAAAGTTACGTTTTGAACAAGTTAAAGTTGGGTTTTGACAAGTTAAAGTTACATTTTGACACATTAAAATACGTTTTTTACAAGTTAAAGTACGCTTTTTACAAGTTAAAGTACATTTGTTACAAGTTAAACCATTTTTTTGACAACTTAAATTATGTTTTTTACAAGTTAATGTATGTTTTTAACAAGTGACAAGTTAAAGTTACGTTTTGACAAGTTAATGTAGATTTTTTACAAGTTAATGTAGGTTTTTTACAAGTTGAAGTACGTTTTTTACAAGTTAAATTACATTTGTTCTAAGTTAAACCACATTGTTGACAAGTTAAATTACGTTTTTTTACAAGTTAATGTATGTTTTTAACAAGTTAAACTTACGTTTTGACAAGTTAAAGTTACGTTTTGACAAGTTAAAGTAGGTTTTTTACAAGTTAAAGTTACGTTTTTAACAAGTTAAAGTACGTTTTTTACAAGTTAAAGTACATTTGTTACAAGTTTAACCACATTTTTGACAAGTTAAATTACGTTTTTTACAAGTTAATGTATGTTTTTTACAAGTTAAAATTACGTTTTGACAAGTTAAAGTTACGTTTTGACAAGTTAAACTACTTTTTTTTCAATTTAAAGTACGTTTTTACAAGTTAAAGTACATTTGTTATAAGTTAAACCACATTTTTCACAAGTTAAAGTACGTTTTTTTACAAGTGAATGTATGTTTTTAACAAGTTAAAGTTACGTTTTGACAGGTTAAAGTACATTTTTTACAGGTTAAAGTACGTTTTTTACAAGTTAAATTACGTTTTTAACAAATTAAAGTTACGTTTTGACAAGTTAAAGTTACATTTTTACACGTTAAAATACATTTTTTACAAGTTAAAGTACGCTTTTTACAAGTTAAAGCAAATGTTTTAAAAGTTGAAGTACGTTTTTTACAAGTTGAGGTATTTTTTTTTACAAGTTAAAGTTTTGTTTTAACAACTTAAAGTTACGTTTTGACACATTAAAATTACATTTTGACAAGTTAAAGTACGTTTTTTATAAGTTAAAGTTACGTTTTGACAAGTTAAATTACGTTCTGAACAAGTTAAACTTACGTTTTGACAAATTAAAGTTACGTTTTGACAAGTTAAAGTAGGTTTTTTACAAGTTAAAGTACGTTTTTTACAAGTTGAAGTACGTTTTTTCAAGTTAAAGTACATTTGTTACAAGTTAAACCACATTTTTGACAATTTAAAGTACGTTTTTTACAAGTTAATGTATGTTTTTAAAAAGTTAAACTTACGTTTTGACAAGTTAAAGTTACGTTTTGACAAGTTAAAGTTACGTTTTGACAAGTTAAAGTACGTTTTTTACAAGTTAAAGTACGATTTTTACAAGTTCAAGTATGTTTTTCACTAGTTAAAATACGTTTTTAACAAGTTAAAGTTACGTTTTGAATAGTTAAAGTACGTTATTTACAAATTAAACTACTTTTTTAACAAGTTAAAGTACGTTTTTTACAAGTTAAATTACTCTTGTTACAAGTTAACCACATTTTTGACAAGTTAAATTACGTTTTTTCAAGTTAATGTATGTTTTTTACAAGTTAAAGTTACGTTTTAACAAGTTAAAGTAAGGTTTTGACAAGTTAAACTACATTTTTTACAATTTAAAGTTACATTTTAACAACTTAAAGTTACGTTTTGACACATCAAAATTACATTATGACAAGTTAAAGTAGGTTTTTTATAAGTTAAAGTTACTTTTTAGATAGTTAAATTATGTTTTTAACAAGTTAAACTTACGTTTTGACAAGTTAAAGTTACGTTTTGACAAGTTAAAGTAGGTTTTTTACAAGTTAAAGTTACGTTCTGACAAGTTAAAGTATGTTTTTTACAAGTTAAAGTACATTTTTTACAAGTTAAAGTTACTTTTTTAACAAGTTAAAGTTACGTTTTGACAAGTTAAAGTTACATTTTGATAAGTTAAATTACGTTTTTTTACAAGTTGAAGTACGTTTTTAACAAGTTAAAGTTACATTTTGACAAGTTAAATTTACATTTTGACACGTTAAAATACATTTTTTACAAGTTAGAGTACGTTTTTTACAAGTTAAAGTACATTTGTTACAAGTTAAACAATTTTTTTGACAAGTTAAATTACGTTTTTTACAAGTTAATGTATGTTTTTAACAAGTGACAAGTTAAAGTTACGTTTTGACAAGTTAAAGTAGGTATTTTACAAGTTAATGTATGTTTTTTACAAGTTAAAGTTACGTTTTGACAAGTAAATTAAAGTTACGTTTTGACAAGTTAAAGTACGTTTTGTACAAGTTAAAGTACGTTTTTTACAAGTTAAAGTACGTTTTTTACAAGTTAAAATACGTTTTTAACAAGTTAAAGTTACGTTTTGAATAGTTAAAGTACGTTATTTACAAGCTAAAGTAAGTTTTTAACAAGTTAAAGTACGTTTTTTTAAAGTTAAAGTACTTTTGTTACAAGTTAAACCACATTTTTGACAAGTTAAATTACGTTTTTTAGAAGTTAAAGTACGTTTTTTACAAGTTAAAGTACATTTGTTACAAGTTTAACCACATTTTTGACAAGTTAAATTACGTTTTTTACAAGTTAATGTATGTTTTTTACAAGTTAAAATTACGTTTTGACAAGTTAAAGTTACGTTTTGACAAGTTAAACTACGTTTTTTACAATTTAAAGTACGTTTTTACAAGTTAAAGTACATTTGTTACAAGTTAAACCACATTTTTCACAAGTTAAAGTACGTTTTTTTACAAGCGAATGTATGTTTTTAACAAGTTAAAGTTACGTTTTGACAAGTTAAAGTACATTTTTTACAGGTTAAAGTACGTTTTTTACAAGTTAAAGTACGTTTTTAACAAATTAAAGTTACGTTTTGACAAGTTAAAGTTACATTTTTACACGTTAAAATACGTTTGTTACAAGTTAAAGTACGCTTTTTACAAGTTAAAGCAAATGTTTTAAAAGTTGAAGTACGTTTTTTACAAGTTGAGGTATTTTTTTTTACAAGTTAAAGTTATGTTTTAACAACTTAAAGTTACGTTTTGACACATTAAAATTACATTTTGACAAGTTAAAGTACGTTTTTTATAAGTTAAAGTTACGTTTTGACAAGTTAAATTACGTTCTGAACAAGTTAAACTTACGTTTTGACAAATTAAAGTTACGTTTTGACAAGTTAAAGTAGGTTTTTTACAAGTTAAAGTACGTTTTTTACAAGTTGAAGTACGTTTTTTCAAGTTAAAGTACATTTGTTACAAGTTAAACCACATTTTTGACAATTTAAAGTACGTTTTTTACAAGTTAATGTATGTTTTTAAAAAGTTAAACTTACGTTTTGACAAGTTAAAGTTACGTTTTGACAAGTTAAAGTTACGTTTTGACAAGTTAAAGTACGTTTTTTACAAGTTAAAGTACGATTTTTACAAGTTCAAGTACGTTTTTCACTAGTTAAAATACGTTTTTAACAAGTTAAAGTTACGTTTTGAATAGTTAAAGTACGTTATTTACAAATTAAACTACTTTTTTAACAAGTTAAAGTACGTTTTTTACAAGTTAAATTACTCTTGTTACAAGTTAAACCACATTTTTGACAAGTTAAATTACGTTTTTTCAAGTTAATGTATGTTTTTTACAAGTTAAAGTTACGTTTTGACAAGTTAAAGTAAGGTTTTGACAAGTTAAACTACATTTTTTACAATTTAAAGTTACATTTTAACAACTTAAAGTTACGTTTTGACACATTAAAATTACATTATGACAAGTTAAAGTAGGTTTTTTATAAGTTAAAGTTACTTTTTAGATAGTTAAATTATGTTTTTAACAAGTTAAACTTACGTTTTGACAAGTTAAAGTTACGTTTTGACAAGTTAAAGTAGGTTTTTTACAAGTTAAAGTTACGTTCTGACAAGTTAAAGTATGTTTTTTACAAGTTAAAGTACATTTTTTACAAGTTAAAGTTACTTTTTTAACAAGCTAAAGTTACGTTTTGACAAGTTAAAGTTACATTTTGATAAGTTAAATTACGTTTTTTTACAAGTTGAAGTACGTTTTTAACAAGTTAAAGTTACAATTTGACAAGTTAAATTTACATTTTGACACGTTAAAATACATTTTTTACAAGTTAGAGTACGTTTTTTACAAGTTAAAGTACATTTGTTACAAGTTAAACAATTTTTTCGACAAGTTAAATTAAGTTTTTTACAAGTTAATGTATGTTTTTAACAAGTGACAAGTTAAAGTTACGTTTTGACAAGTTAAAGTAGGTATTTTACAAGTTAATGTATGTTTTTTACAAGTTAAAGTTACGTTTTGACAAGTTAATTAAAGTTACGTTTTGACAAGTTAAAGTACGTTTTGTACAAGTTAAAGTACGTTTTTTACAAGTTAAAGTACGTTTTTTACAAGTTAAAATACGTTTTTCACAAGTTAAAGTTACGTTTTGAATAGTTAAAGTACGTTATTTACAAGCTAAAGTAAGTTTTTAACAAGTTAAAGTACGTTTTTTTAAAGTTAAAGTACTTTTGTTACAAGTTAAACCACATTTTTGACAAGTTAAATTACGTTTTTTAGAAGTTAAAGTACATTTTTTACAAGTTAAAGTACATTTGTTACAAGTTTAACCACATTTTTGACAAGTTAAATTACGTTTTTTACAAGTTAATGTATGTTTTTTACAAGTTAAAGTTACGTTTTGACAAGTTAATTAAAGTTACGTTTTGACAAGTTAAAGTACGTTTTGTACAAGTTAAAGTACGTTTTTTACAAGTTAAAGTACGTTTTTTACAAGTTAAAATACGTTTTTAACAAGTTAAAGTTACGTTTTGAATAGTTAAAGTACGTTATTTACAAGCTAAAGTAAGTTTTTAACAAGTTAAAGTACGTTTTTTTAAAGTTAAAGTACTTTTGTTAAAAGTTAAACCACATTTTTGACAAGTTAAATTACGTTTTTTAGAAGTTAATGTATGTTTTTAACAAGTGACAAGTTAAAGTTACGTTTTGACAAGTTAAAGTACGTTTTTTACAAGTTATTGTATGTTTTTAACAAGTTAAAGTTACGTTTTGACAAGTTAATTAAAAAGTTACGTTTTGACAAGTTAAAGTACGTTTTTTACAAGTTAAAGTACGTTTTTTACAAGTTAAATTACGTTTTTTATAAGTTAAAATACGTTTTTAACAAGTTAAAGTTATGTTTTGAATAGTTAAAGTACGTTATTTACGAGTTAAAGTACGTTTTTTACAAGTTAAAGTACTTTTGTTACAAGTTAAACCACATTTTTGACAAGTTAAATTACGTTTTTTACAAGTTAATGTATGTTTTTTACAAGTTAAAGTTACGTTTTGACAAGTTAAAGTTACGTTTTGACAAGTTAAACTACGTTTTTTACAATTTTAAGTACGTTTTTACAAGTTAAAGTACATTTGTTACAAGTTAAACCACATTTTTGACAAGTTAAAGTACATTTTTTAAAAGTGAATGTATATTTTTAACAAGTTAAAGTTACGTTTTGACAAGTTAAAGTACGTTTTTTACAAGTTAAAGTACGTTTTTTACAAGTTAAAGTACGTTTTTAACAAATTAAAGTTACGTTTTGACAAGTTAAAATACGTTTTTTACAAGTTAAAGTACGTTTTTTACAACTTAAAGTACATTTTTAACAAGTAAAACTTACGTTTTGACAAGTTAAAGTTACATTTTCACACGTTAAAATACGTTTTTTACAAGTTAAAGTACGCTTTTTCCATGTTAAAGCAAGTGTATTTCAAGTTGAAGTACGTTTTTTACAAGTTCAGGTACGTTTTTTACAAGTTAAAGTTACGTTTTAACAACTTAAAGTTACGTTTTGACACATTAAAATTACATTTTCACAAGTTAAATTACGTTTTTAACAAGTTAAACTTACGTTTTGATAGATTAAAGTTACGTTTTGACAAGTTAACGTAGGTTTTTTACAAGTTAAAGCATGTTTTTTACAAGTTCAAGTAAGTTTTTACAAGTCAAAGTACATTTGTTACAAGTTAAACCAGTTTTTAGACAAGTTAAAGTACGTTTTTTACAAGTGAATGTATGTTTTTAACAACTTAAACTTATGTTTTGACAAGTTAAAGTTACGTTTTGATAAGTTAAAGTAGGTTTTTTACAATTTAAAGTTATGTATTGACAAGTTAAAGGACGTTTTTTACAAGTTAAAATACGTTTTTTAAAAGTTAGAGTACACTTTTTTACAAGTTGAAGTACGTTTTTAGAAGTTAAATTACATTTGTTACAAGTTAAACCACATTTTTGACAAGTTAAAGTACGTTTTTTTCAATTTAATGTGTGTTTTAAACAATTTAAACTTACGTTTTGACAAGATAAAGTTACGTTTTGACAAGTTAAAATAAGTTTTTTACAAATTAAAGTACGTTTTTAACAAGTGAATGTATGTTTTTAACAATTTAAACTTATGTGTTGACAAGTTTAAGTTACGTTTTCATTAATTAAAGTAGGTTTTTTACAAGTTAAAGTTACGTTTTGACAAGTTAAAGTACGTTTTTTATAAGTTAAAGTACGTTTTTTACAAGTTCAAGTACGCATTTTTACAAGTTGAAGTACGTTTTTACAAGTTAATGTACATTTGTTAAAAGTTAAACCACATTTTTGACAAGTTAAAGTAAGTTTATTTCAAGATAATGTGTGTTTTTAACAATTTAAACTTACGTTTTGACAAGTTAAAGTTACGTTTTGACACATTAAAATTACATTATGACAAGTTAAAGTACGTTTTTTATAAGTTAAAGTTACGTTTTGACAAGTTCAACTACGTTTTTAACAAGTTAAAGTTACGTTTTGACAAATTAAAGTTACGTTTTGACAAGTTAAGGTATGTTTTTTACAGGTTAAATTACGTTTTTTACAAGTTGAAGTACGTTTTTACAAGTTAAAGTACATTTGTTACAAGTTAAACCACATTTTTGATAAGTTAAATTATGTTTTTTACAAGTGAATGTATGTTTTTAACAATTTAATCTTACGTTTTGACAAGTTAAAGTAGGATTTTTACAAGTTAAAGTTACATTTTAACAAGTTAAAGTACGTTTTTTACAAGTTAAAGTACGTTTTTTACAACTTGAAGTACATTTTTACAAGTTAAAGTACATTTTTTACAAGTTAAACAACATTTTTGACAAGTTAAAGTACGTTTTTTAAAAGTTAATGTGTGTTTTTAACAAGTTAAACTTACGTTTTGACAAATTAAAGTTACGTTTTGATAAGTTAAAGTAGGTTTTTTACAAGTTAAATTACGGTTTTTACAGGTTGAAGTACGTTTTTCCAAGTTAAAGTACATTTGTTACAAGTTAAACCACATTTTTGACAACTTAAAGTACGTTTTTTACAAGTGAATGTATGTTTTTAACAATTTAAACTTATGTTTGGACAAGTTAAAGTTACGTTTTGACAAGTTAAAGTAGGTTTTTTATAAGTTAAAGTTACGTATTGACAAGTTAAGATACGTTTTTTTCTAGTTAAAGTACGTTTTTTACAGGTTAAAGTACGTTTTTTACAAGATGAAGTACGTTTTTACAGGTTAAAGTACATTTGTTACAAGTTAAACCACATATTTGACAAGTTAAAGTACGTTTTTTACAAGTGAATGTATGTTTTTAACAATTTAAACTTATGTTCTGAAAAGTTTAAGTTACGTTTTGATAAGTTAAAGTAGGTTTTTTACAAGTTAAAGTTACGTTTTGACAAGTTAAAGTACGTTTTTTACAAGTTAATGTGTGTTTTTAACAAGTTAAACTTACGTTTTGACATATTAAAGTTACGTTTTGACAAGTTAAAGTAGGTTTTTTACAAGTTAAATTACGTTTTTTACAGGTTGAAGTACGTTTTTCAAAGTTCAAGTACATTTGTTACAAGTTAATTTACATTTTTGACAACTTAAAGTACGTTTTTACATGTGAATGTATGTTTTTAACAATTTAAACTTACGTTTGGACAAGTTAAAGTAACGTTTTGACATGTTAAAGTAGGTTTTTTACAAGTTAAAGTTACGTATTGACAAGTTAAGGTACGTTTTTTTCAAGTTAAAGTACGTTTTTTACAAGTTAAAGTACGTTTTTTACAAGATGAAGTACGTTTTTACAGGTTAAAGTACATTTGTTACAAGTTAAACCACATATTCGATAAGTTAAACTACGTTTTTTACAAGTGAATGTATGTTTTTAACAATTTAAATTTATGTTTTGAAAAGTTTAAGTTACGTTTTGATAAGTTAAAGTAGGTTTTTTACAAGTTAAAGTTACGTTTTGACAAGTTAAAGTACGTTTTTTACAAGTTAAAGTTCGTTTTTTTACAAGTTGAAGTACGTTTTTACTGGTTAATGTACATTTGTTTGAAGTTAAACCACATTTTTGACAAGTTAAAGTAAGTTTTTTTCAAGTTAATTGGTGTTTTTAACAATTTAAACTTACGTTTTGACAAGTTAAAGTTACGTTTTGACAAGTTAAAATATGTTTTTTTACAAATTAAAGTACGTTTTTTACAAGTTCAAGTACGTTTTTACAAGTTAAAATACATTTGTAACAAGTTAAACAACATTTTTGACAAGTTAAAGTACGTTTTTTACAAGTTAATGTATGTTTTTAACAAGTTAAACTTACGTTTAGAAAAGTTAAAGTTACGTTTTGACAAGTTAAAGTAGTTTTTTACAAGTTAAAGAACGTTTTTTACAAGTTAAAGTTACGTTTTAACAACTTAAAGTTACATTTTGACACGTTAAAATACGTTTTTTACAAGTTAAAGTACGTTTTTAAAAGTTAAAGTACGTTTTTTACAAGATGAAGTACATTTTTACAATTTAAAGTACATTTGTTACAAGTTAAACCACATATTTGACAAGTTAAAGTACGTTTTTTTCAAGTTAATGTGTGTTTCTAACAATTTAAAGTTACGTTTTGACAAGTTAAAGTTTCATTTTGACACGTTAAAATACGTTTTTTACAAGTTAGACTAAGTGTTTTACAAGTTGAAGTACGTTTTCTACAACTTAAAGTACATTTTCTACAAGTTAAAGATACGTTATAACAACTTAAATTTATGTTTTGACACATTAAAATGAAATTTTGACAATTTAAAGTACGTTTTATACAATTTAAAGTTACGTTTTGATAAGTTTAGTTATGTTTTGACAAGGTAAAGTTACGTTTTGACAAGTTAAAATAGGTTTTTAACAAATTAAAGTACGTTTTTAACAAGTGAATGTATGTTTTTAACAATTTAAACTTATGTTTTGACAAGTTTAAGTTACGTTTTCATTAATTAAAGTAGTTTTTTTACAAGTTAAAGTTACGTTTTGACAAGTTAAAGTACGTTTTTACAAGTTCAAGTACGTTTGTTACAAGTTAAACAACATTTTTGACAAGTTAAAGTACGTTTTTTACAAGTTAATGTATGTTTTTAACAAGTTAAACTTACGTTTTGAAAAGTTAAAGTTACGTTTTGACAAGTTAAAGTAGTTTTTTACAAGTTAAAGTACGTTTTTTACAAGATAAAGTTACGTTTTAACAACTTAAAGTTACATTTTGACACGTTAAAATACGTCTTTTACATGTTAAAGTACGTTTTTTAAAAGTTAAAGTACGTTTTTTACAAGATGAAGTACATTTTTACAATTTAAAGTACATTTGTTACAAGTTAAACCACATATTTGACAATTTAAAGTACGTTTTTTTCAAGTTAATGTGTGTTTTTAACAATTTAAAGTTACGTTTTGACAAGTTAAAGTTACATTTTGACATGTTAAAATACGTTTTTTACAAGTTAAACTACATTTTCTACAAGTTAAAGTTACGTTATAACAACTTAAATTTACGTTTAGACACATTAAAATGAAATTTTGACAATTTAAAGTATGTCTTATACAATTTAAAGTTACGTTTTGATAAGTTTAATTATGTTTTGACAAGTTAAAGTTACGTTTAGACAAGTTAAAATAGGTTTTTTACAAATTAAAGTACGTTTTTAACAAGTGAATGTATGTTTTTAATAATTTAAACTTATGTTTTGACAAGTTTAAGTAACGTTTTCATTAATTAAAGTAGGTTTTTTACAAGTTAAAGTTACGTTTTGACAAGTTAAAGTACGTTTTTTATAAGTTAAAGTACGTTCTTTACAAGTTAAAGTACGCATTTTTACAAGTTGATGTACGTTTTTACAAGTTAATGTACATTTTTTACAAGTTAAACCACATTTTTGACAAGTTAATGTGTGTTTTTAACAATTTAAACTTACGTTTTGACAAGTTAAAGTTACGATTTGACAAGTTAAAGTAAGTTTTTTTACAAATTAAAGTACGTTTTTTACAAGTTAAAGTACGTTTTTACAAGTTAAAGTACGTTTGTTACAAGTTAAACAACATTTTTGACAAGTTAAAGTACGTTTTTTACAAGTTAATGTATGTTTTTAACAAGTTAAACTTACGTTTTGAAAAGTTAAAGTTACATTTTGACAAGTTAAAGTAGTTTTTTACAAGTTAAAGTACTTTTTTTACAAGATAAAGTTACGTTTTGACACAATAAAATTACATTATGACAAGTTAAAGTACATTTTTTATAAGTTAAAGTTACGTTTTGACAAGTTCAACTACGTTTTTAACAAGTTAAAGTTACGTTTTGACAAATTAAAGTTAAGTTTTGACAAGTTAAAGTAGGTCTTTTACAAGTTAAATTACATTTTTTACAAGTTGAAGTATGTTTTTACAAGTTAAAGTACATTTGTTACAAGTTAAACCACATTTTTGACAAGTTAAAGTACGTTTTTTACAAGTGAATGTATGTTTTTAACAATTTAATATAACGTTTTGACAAGTTAAAGTAGGATTTTTACAAGTTAAAGTTACGTTTTGACAAGTAAAAGTACGTTTTTTACAAATTAAAGTACGTTTTTTACAACTTGAAGTACATTTTTACAAGTTAAAGTACATTTTTTACAAGTTAAACCACATTTTTGACAAGTTAAAGTACGTTTTTTCAAAGTTAATGTGTGTTTTTAACAAGTTAAACTTACGTTTTGACAAATTAAAGTTACGTTTTGACAAGTTAAAGTAGGTTTTTTACAAGTTAAATTACGTTTTTTACAGGTTGAAGTACGTTTTTCCAAGTTAAAGTACATTTGTTACAAGTTAAACCACATTTTTGACAACTTAAAGTACGTTTTTTACAAGTGAATGTATGTTTTTAACAATTTAAACTTATGTTTGGACAAGTTAAAGTTACGTTTTGACAAGTTAAAGTAGGTTTTTTATAAGTTAAAGTTACGTATTGACAAGTTAAGGTACGTTTTTTTCAAGTTAAAGTACGTTTTTTACAAGTTAAAGTACGTTTTTTACACGATGAAGTATGTTTTTACAGGTTAAAGTACATTTGTTACAAGTTAAACCACATATTTGACAAGTTAAACTACGTTTTTTACAAGTGAATGTATGTTTTTAACAATTTAAACTTATGTTTTGAAAAGTTTAAGTTACGTTTTGATAAGTTAAAGTAGGTTTTTTACAAGTTAAAGTTACGTTTTGACAAGTTATAGTACGTTTTTTACAAGTTAAAGTACGTTTTTTACAATTTAAAATACGCTTTTTTACAAGTTGAAGTACGCTTTTATAGGTTAATGTACATTTGTTTAAAGTTAAACCACATTTTTGACAAGTTAAAGTAAGTTTTTTTCAAGTTAATTGGTGTTTTTAACAATTTAAACTTACGTTTTGACAAGTTAAAGTTACGTTTTGACAAGTTAAAGTATGTTTTTTTACAAATTAAAGTACGTTTTTTACAAGTTCAAGTACGTTTTTACAAGTTAAAATACATTTGTAACAAGTTCAACAACATTTTTGACAAGTTAAAGTACGTTTTTTACAAGTTAATGTATGTTTTTAACAAGTTAAACTTACGTTTAGAAAAGTTAAAGTTACGTTTTGTCAAGTTAAAGTAGTTTTTTACAAGTTAAAGTACGTTTTTTACAAGTTAAAGTTACGTTTTAACAACTTAAAGTTACATTTTGACAAGTTAACGTACGTTTTTTTCAAGTTAATGTGTGTTTTTAACAATTTAAACTTTTGTTTTGTCAAGTTAAAGTTACGTTTTGACAAGTGAAAGTAGGTTTTTTACAAGTTAAAGTACGTTTTTTACAAGTTAAAGTTACGTTTTGACAAGTTAAATTACGTTTTTAACAAGTTACACTTATGTTTTGACAAATTAAAGTTATGTTTTTACAAGTTAAAGTTACGTTTTGACAAGTTAAAGTATTTTTTTACAAGTTAAAGTACGTTTTTTACAAGTTAAAGTTACGTCTTAACAACTTAAATTAAGTTTTGAACATTAAAATTACATTTTGACAAGTTAAAGTTACCTTTTGACAAGTTAAATTATTTTTTTACAACTTAAAGTACGTTTTTTACAAGTTAAAGTTACGTCTTAACAACTTAAATTACGTTTTGAACATTAAAATTACATTTTGACAAGTTAAAGTTACGTTTTGACAAGTTAAAGTAGGTTTTTTACAAGTTAAAGTACGCTTTTTACAAGTTAAAGTACGTTTTTTACAAGTTAAAGTACGTTTTTTACAAGTTAAAGTACATTTTTTTCAAGTTAAAGTACGTTTTTTACAAGTTAAAGATACGTTATTACAAGTTAAATTACGTTTTTAACAAGTTACACTTATGTTTTGACAAATTAAAGTTATGTTTTGACAAGTGAAAGTAGGTTTTTTTACAAGTTAAAGTACGTTTTTTTACAAGTTGAAGTACGTTTTTACAAGTTAAAGTACATCTGTTTCAAGTTAAACCACATTTTTGACAAGTTAAAGTACGTTTTTTACAAATGAATGATTGTTTTTAACATGTTAAAGTTACGTTTTAACAAGTTGAAGTTACGTTTTGACAAGTTAAAGTATTTTTTTACAAGTTAAAGTACGTTTTTTACAATTTAAAGTTACGTTTTAACAACTTTAACTTACGTTTTGAAACATTAAAATTACATTTTGACAAGTTAAAGTACGTTTTTTTATAAGTTAAAGTTACGTTTTGACAAGTTAAATTACGGTTTTAACAAGTTAAACTTACGTTTTGACAAATTAAAGTCATGTTTTGACAATTTAAAGTAGGTTTTTTACAAGTTAAATCACGTTTTTTACAAGTTGAAGTACGTTTTTACAGGTTAAAGTACATTTGTTACAAGTTAAACTACATTTTTGACAAGTTAAAGTACGTTTTTTACAAGTGAATATATATTTTTAACAATTTAAACTTATGTTTGGACAAGTTAAAGTTACGTTTTGACAAGTTAAAGTAGGTTTTTTATAAGTTAAAGTTACGTATTGACAAGTTAAGTTACGTTTTCATTAATTAAAGTAGTTTTTTTACAAGTTAAAGTTACGTTTTGACAAGTTAAAGTACGTTTTTTATAAGTTAAAGTACGTTTTTTACAAGTTAAAGTACGCATTCTTACAAGTTGAAGTACGTTTTTACAAGTTAATGTACATTTGTTACAAGTTAAACCACATTTTTGACAAGTTAAAGTAAGTTTTTTTCAAGTTAATGTGTGTTTTTCGTAATTAATACTTACGTTTTGACAAGTTAAAGTTACGTTTTGACAAGTTAAAGTAAGTTGTTTTACAAATTAAAGTACGTTTTTTTACAAGTTAAATTACGTTTTTACAAGTTAAAGTACGTTTGTTACAAGTTAAACAACATTTTTGACAAGTTAAAGTACGTTTTTTACAAGTTAATGTATGTTTTTAACAAGTTAAACTTACGTTTTGAAAAGTTAAAGTTACGTTTTTGACAAGTTAAAGTAGTTTTTTACAAGTTAAAGTACGTTTTTAACAAGATAAAGTTACGTTTTAACAACTTAAAGTTACATTTTGACACGTTAAAATACGTTTTTTACATGTTAAAGTACGTTTTATAAAAGTTAAAGTATGTTTTTTCCAAGATGAAGTACATTATTACAATTTAAAGTACATTTGTTACAAGTTAAACCACATTTTTGACAAGTTAAAGTAAGTTTTTTTCAAGTTAATGTGTGTTTTTCACAATTAAAACTTACGTTTTGACAAGTTAAAGTTACGTTTTGACAAGTTAAAGTAAGTTTTTTTACAAATTGAAGTACGTTTTTTACAAGTTAAAGTATGTTTTTACAAGTTAAAGTACGTTTGTTACAAGTTAAACAACATTTTTGACAAGTTAAAGTACGTTTTTTACAAGTTAATGTATGTTTTTAACAAGTTAAACTTACGTTTTGAAAAGTTAAAGTTACGTTTTGACAAGTTAAAGTAGTTTTTTTACAAGTTAAAGTACGTTTTTTTACAAGATAAAATTACGTTTTAACAACTTAAAGTTACATTTTGACACGTTAAAATACGTTTTTTACATGTTAAAGTACCTTTTTTAAAAGTTAAAGTACGTTTTTTACAAGATGAAGTACATTTGTTACAAGTTAAACCACATATTTGACAAGTTAAAGTACGTTTTTTTCAAGTTAATGTGTGTTTTTAACAATTTAAAGTTACGTTTTGACAAGTTAAAGTTACATTTTGACATGTTAAAATACGTTTTTTACAAGTTAAAGTAAGTGTTTTACAAGTTGAAATACGTTTTTTACAATTTAAAGTACATTTTCTACAAGTTAAAGTTACGTTATAACAACTTAAATTTACGTTTTGACACATTAAAATCAAATTTTGACAATTTAAAGTATGTCTTATACAATTTAAAGTTACGTTTTGATAAGTTTAATTATGTTTTGACAAGTTAAAGTTACGTTTTGACAAGTTAAAATAGGTTTTTTACAAATTAAAGTACGTTTTTAACAAGTGAATGTATGTTTTTAACAATTTAAACTTATGTTTTGACAAGTTTAAGTAACGTTTCATTAATTAAAGTATGTTTTTTACAAGTTAAAGTTACGTTTTGACAAGTTAAAGTACGTTTTTTATAAGTTAAAGTACGTTTTTTACAAGTTAAAGTACGCATTTTTACAAGTTGATGTACGTTTTTACAAGTTAATGTACATTTGTTACAAGTTAAACCACATTTTTGACAAGTTAATGTGTGTTTTTAACAATTTAAACTTAAGTTCTGACAAGTTAAAGTTATGTTTTGACAAGTTAAAGTAAGTTTTTTTACAAATTAAAGTACGTTTTTTACAAGTTAAAGTACGTTTTTACAAGTTAAAGTACGTTTGTTACAAGTTAAACAACATTTTTGACAAGTTAAAGTACGTTTTTTACAAGTTAATGTATGTTTTTAACAAGTTAAACTTACATTTTGAAAAGTTAAAGTTACATTTTGACAAGTTAAAGTAGTTTTTTACAAGTTAAAGTACTTTTTTTACAAGATAAAGTTACGTTTTGACACAATAAAATTACATTATGACAAGTTAAAGTACGTTTTTTATAAGTTAAAGTTACGTTTTCACAAGTTCAACTACGTTTTTAACAAGTTAAAGTTACGTTTTGACAAATTAAAGTTACGTTTTGACAAGTTAAAGTAGGTCTTTTACAAGTTAAATTACGTTTTTTACAAGTTGAAGTATGTTTTTACAAGTTAAAGTACATTTGTTACAAGTTAAACCACATTTTTGACAAGTTAAAGTACGTTTTTTACAAGTGAATGTATGTTTTTAAAAATTTAATATAACGTTTTGACAAGTTAAAGTAGGATTTTTACAAGTTAAAGTTACGTTTTGACAAGTAAAAGTACGTTTTTTACAAATTAAAGTACGTTTTTTACAACTTGAAGTACATTTTTACAAGTTAAAGTACATTTTTTACAAGTTAAACCACATTTTTGACAAGTTAAAGTACGTTTTTTCAAAGTTAATGTGTGTTTTTAACAAGTTAAACTTTCGTTTTGACAAATTAAAGTTACGTTTTGACAAGTTAAACTAGGTTTTTTACAAGTTAAATTACGTTTTTTACAGGTTGAAGTACGTTTTTCCAAGTTAAAGTACATTTGTTACAAGTTAAACCACATTTTTGACAACTTAACGTACGTTTTTTACAAGTGAATGTATGTTTTTAACAATTTAAACTTATGTTTGGTAAAGTTAAAGTTACGTTTTGACAAGTTAAAGTAGGTTTTTTATAAGTTAAAGTTACGTATTGACAAGTTAAGGTACGTTTTTTTCAAGTTAAAGTACGTTTTTTACAAGTTAAAGTACGTTTTTTACACGATGAAGTATGTTTTTACAGGTTAAAGTACATTTGTTACAAGTTAAACCACATATTTGACAAGTTAAACTACGTTTTTTACAAGTGAATGTATGTTTTTAACAATTTAAACTTATGTTTTGAAAAGTTTAAGTTACGTTTTGATAAGTTAAAGTAGGTTTTTTACAAGTTAAAGTTACGTTTTGACAAGTTAAAGTACGTTTTTTTACAAGTTAAAGTACGTTTTTTACAAGTTAAAGTACGTTTTTAACAAATTAAAGTTACGTTTTGACAAGTTAAAGTTACATTTTTACACGTTAAAATACGTTTGTTACAAGTTAAAGTACGCTTTTTACAAGTTAAAGAAATGTTTTAAAAGTTGAAGTACGTTTTTTACAAGTTGAGGTATTTTTTTTTACAAGTTAAAGATATGTTTTAACAACTTAAAGTTACGTTTTGACACATTAAAATTACATTTTGACAAGTTAAAGTACGTTTTTTATAAGTTAAAGTTACGTTTTGACAAGTTAAATTACGTTCTGAACAAGTTAAACTTACGTTTTGACAAATTAAAGTTACGTTTTGACAAGTTAAAGTAGGTTTTTTACAAGTTAAAGTACGTTTTTTACAAGTTGAAGTACGTTTTTTCAAGTTAAAGTACATTTCTTACAAGTTAAACCACATTTTTGACAATTTAAAGTACGTTTTTTACAAGTTAATGTATGTTTTTAACAAGTTAAACTTACGTTTAGAAAAGTTAAAGTTACGTTTTGTCAAGTTAAAGTAGTTTTTTACAAGTTAAAGTACGTTTTTTACAAGTTAAAGTTACGTTTTAACAACTTAAAGTTACATTTTGACAAGTTAACGTACGTTTTTTTCAAGTTAATGTGTGTTTTTAACAATTTAAACTTACGTTTTGACAAGTTAAAGTTACGTTTTGACAAGTTAAAGTAGGTTTTTTACAAGTTAAAGTACGTTTTTTACAAGTTAAAGTTACGTTTTGACAAGTTAAATTACGTTTTTAACAAGTTACACTTATGTTTTGACAAATTAAAGTTATGTTTTGACAAGTTAAAGTAGGTTTTTTACAAGTTAAAGTACGTTTTTTACAAGTTGAAGTACGTTTTTACAAGTTAAAGTACATTTGTTTCAAGTTAAACCACATTTTTGACAAGTTAAAGTACGTTTTTTACAATTGAATGTATGTTTTTAACATGTTAAAGTTACGTTTTGACAAGTTAAAGTTACGTTTTGACAAGTTAAAGTATTTTTTTACAAGTTAAAGTACGTTTTTTACAAGTTAAAGTACGTTTTTTACAAGTTAAAGTACGTTTTTTACAAGTTAAAGTTACGTTTTGACAAGTTAAATTACGTTTTTAGCAAGTTACACTTATGTTTTGACAAATTAAAGTTATGTTTTGACAAGTTAAAGTAGGTTTTTTACAAGTTAAAGTACGTTTTTTACAAGTTGAAGTACCTTTTTACAAGTTAAAGTACATTTGTTTGAAGTTAAACCACATTTTTGACAAGTTAAAGTACGTTTTTTACAAATGAATGATGTTTTTAACATGTTAAAGTTACGTTTTGACAAGTTAAAGTTACGTTTTGACAAGTTAAAGTATTTTTTTACAAGTTAAAGTACGTTTTTTACAATTTAAAGTTACATTTTAACAACTTAAACTTATGTTTTGACACATTAAAATTACATTTTGACAAGTTAAAGAACGTTTTTTATAAGTTAAACTTACGTTTTGACAAGTTAAATTACGTTTTTAACAAGTTAAACTTACGTTTTGACAAATTAAAGTTATGTTTTGACAAGTTAAAGTAGGTTTTTTACAAGTTAAAGCACGTTTTTTACAAGTTGATATACGTTTTTATAAGTTAAAGTACATTTGTTACAAGTTAAACCACATTTTTGACAAGTTAAAGTACGTTTTTTTCCAGTGAATGTATGTTTTTAACAATTTAGACTTATGTTTTGAAAAGTTAAAGTTACGTTTTGACAAGTTTAAGTAGGTTTTTTACAAGGTAATGTTACGTTTTGACAAGTTAAAGTACGCTTTTTACAAGTTAAAGTACGTTTTTTACAAGTTAAAGTTACGTTATGAGAAGTTAAATTACGTTTTTAACAAGTTACACTTATGTTTGACAAATTAAAGTTATGTTTTTACAAGTTAAAGTTACGTTTTGACAAGTTAAAATATTTTTGTACAAGTTAAAGTACGTTTTTTACAAGTTAAAGTTACGTCTTAACAACTTAAATTACGTTTTGAACATTAAAATTACATTTTGACAAGTTAAAGTTACGTTTTGACAAGTTAAATTATTTTTTTACAACTTAAAGTACGTTTTTTACAAGTTAAAGTTACGTCTTAACAACTTAAATTACGTTTTGAACATTAAAATTACATTTTGACAAGTTAAAGTTACGTTTTGACAAGTTAAAGTAGGTTTTTTACAAGTTAAAGTACGCTTTTTACAAGTTAAAGTACGTTTTTTACAAGTTAAAGTACGTTTTTTACAAGTTAAAGTACGTTTTTTACAAGTTAAAGTACGTTTTTTACATGTTAAAGATACGTTTTGACAAGTTAAATTACGTTTTTAACAAGTTACACTTATGTTTTGACAAATTAAAGTTATGTTTTGACAAGTTAAAGTAGGTTTTTTACAAGTTAAAGTACGTTTTTTACAAGTTGAAGTACGTTTTTACAAGTTGAAGTACATCTGTTTCAAGTTAAACCACATTTTTGACAAGTTAAAGTACGTTTTTTACAAATGAATGATTGTTTTTAACATGTTAAAGTTACGTTTTAACAAGTTGAAGTTACGTTTTGACAAGTTAAAGTATTTTTTTACAAGTTAAAGTACGTTTTTTACAATTTAAAGTTACGTTTTAACAACTTTAACTTACGTTTTGAAACATTAAAATTACATTTTGACAAGTTAAAGTACGTTTTTTATAAGTTAAAGTTACGTTTTGACAAGTTAAATTACGGTTTTAACAAGTTAAACTTACGTTTTGACAAATTAAAGTTATGTTTTGACAATTTAAAGTAGGTTTTTTACAAGTTAAATCACGTTTTTTACAAGTTGAAGTACGTTTTTACAGGTTAAAGTACATTTGTTACAAGTTAAACTACATTTTTGACAAGTTAAAGTACGTTTTTTACAAGTAAATGTATGTTTTTAACAATTTAAACTTATGTTTGGACAAGTTAAAGTTACGTTTTGACAAGTTAAAGTAGGTTTTTTATAAGTTAAAGTTACGTATTGACAAGTTAAGTTACGTTTTCATTAATTAAAGTAGTTTTTTTACAAGTTAAAGTTACGTTTTGACAAGTTAAAGTACGTTTTTTATAAGTTAAAGTACGTTTTTTACAAGTTAAAGTACGCATTCTTACAAGTTGAAGTACGTTTTTACAAGTTAATGTACATTTGTTACAAGTTAAACCACATTTTTGACAAGTTAAAGTAAGTTTTTTTCAAGTTAATGTGTGTTTTTCACAATTAAAACTTACGTTTTGACAAGTTAAAGTTACGTTATGACAAGTTAAAGTAAGTTTTTTGACAAATTAAAGTACGTTTTTTACAAGTTAAAGTACATTTTTACAAGTTAAAGTACGTTTGTTACAAGTTAAACAACATTTTTGACAAGTTAAAGTACGTTTTTTACAAGTTAATGTATGTTTTTAACAAATTAAACTTACGTTTTGAAAAGTTAAAGTTACGTTTTGACAAGTTAAAGTAGTTTTTTACAAGTTAAAGTACGTTTTTAACAAGATAAAGTTACGTTTTAACAACTTAAAGTTACATTTTGACACGTTAAAATACGTTTTTTACATGTTAAAGTACGTTTTTTAAAAGTTAAAGTACGTTTTTTACAAGATGAAGTACATTTTTACAATTTAAAGTACATTTGTTACAAGTTAAACCACATTTTTGACAAGTTAAAGTAAGTTTTTTTCAAGTTAATGTGTGTTTTTCACAATTAAAGCTTACGTTTTGACAAGTTAAAGTTACGTTTTGACAAGTTAAAGTAAGTTTTTTTACAAATTAAAGTACGTTTTTTACAAGTTAAAGTACGTTTTTACAAGTTAAAGTACGTTTGTTACAAGTTAAACAACATTTTTGACAAGTTAAAGTACGTTTTTTACAAGTTAATGTATGTTTTTAACAAGTTAAACTTACGTTTTGAAAAGTTAAAGTTACGTTTTGACAAGTTAAAGTAGTTTTTTACAAGTTAAAGTACGTTTTTTACAAGATAAAGTTACGTTTTAACAACTTAAAGTTACATTTTGACACGTTAAAATACGTTTTTTACATGTTAAAGTACATTTTTTAAAAGTTAAAGTACGTTTTTTTACAAGATGAAGTACATTTTTACAATTTAAAGTACATTTGTTACAAGTTAAACCACATATTTGACAAGTTAAAGTACGTTTTTTTCAAGTTAATGTGTGTTTTTAACAATTTAAAGTTACGTTTTGACAAGTTAAAGTTACATTTTGACATGTTAAAATACGTTTTTTACAAGTTAAAGTAAGTGTTTTACAAGTTGAAATACGTTTTTTACAAGTTAAAGTACATTTTCTACAAGTTAAAGTTACGTTATAACAACTTAAATTTTCGTTTTGACACATTAAAATGAAATTTTGACAATTTAAAGTATGTCTTATACAATTTAAAGTTACGTTTTGATAAGTTTAATTATGTTTTGACAAGTTAAAGTTACGTTTTGACAAGTTAAAATAGGTTTTTTACAAATTAAAGTACGTTTTTAACAAGTGAATGTATGTTTTTAACAATTTAAACTTATGTTTTGACAAGTTTAAGTAACGTTTTCATTAATTAAAGTATGTCTTTTACAAGTTAAAGTTACGTTTTGACAAGTTAAAGTACGTTTTTTATAAGTTAAAGTACGTTTTTTACAAGTTAAAGTACACATTTTTACAAGTTGATGTACGTTTTTACAAGTTAATGTACATTTGTTACAAGTTAAACCACATTTTTGACAAGTTAATGTGTGTTTTTAACAATTTAAACTTAAGTTTTGACAAGTTAAAGTTACGTTTTGACAAGTTAAAGTAAGTTTTTTTACAAATTAAAGTACGTTTTTTACAAGTTAAAGTACGTTTTTACAAGTTAAAGTACGTTTGTTACAAGTTAAACAACATTTTTGACAAGTTAAAGTACGTTTTTTACAAGATAATGTATGTTTTTAACAAGTTAAACTTACGTTTTGAAAAGTTAAAGTTACATTTTGACAAGTTAAAGTAGTTTTTTACAAGTTAAAGTACTTTTTTTACAAGATAAAGTTACGTTTTGACACAATAAAATTACATTATGACAAGTTAAAGTACGTTTTTTATTAGTTAAAGTTACGTTTTGACAAGTTCAACTACGTTTTTAACAAGTTAAAGTTACGTTTTCACAAATTAAAGTTACGTTTTGACAAGTTAAAGTAGGTCTTTTACAAGTTAAATTACGTTTTTTACAAGTTGAAGTATGTTTTTACAAGTTAAAGTACATTTGTTATAAGTTAAACCACATTTTTGACAAGTTAAAGTACGTTTTTTACAAGTGAATGTATGTTTTTAACAATTTAATATAACGTTTTGACAAGTTAAAGTAGGATTTTTACAAGTTAAAGTTACGTTTTGACAAGTTAAAGTACGTTTTTTACAAATTAAAGTACGTTTTTTACAACTTGAAGTACATTTTTACAAGTTAAAGTACATTTTTTACAAGTTAAACCACATTTTTGACAAGTTAAAGTACGTTTTTTCAAAGTTAATGTGTGTTTTTAACAAGTTAAACTTACGTTTTGACAAATTAAAGTTACGTTTTGACAAGTTAAAGTAGGTTTTTTACAAGTTAAATTACGTTTTTTACAGGTTGAAGTACGTTTTTCCAAGTTAAAGTACATTTGTTACAAGTTAAACCACATTTTTGACAACTTAAAGTACGTTTTTTACAAGTGAATGTATGTTTTTAACAATTTAAACTTATGTTTGGACAAGTTAAAGTTACGTTTTGACAAGTTAAAGTAGGTTTTTTATAAGTTAAAGTTACGTATTGACAAGTTAAGGTACGTTTTTTTTCAAGTTAAAGTACGTTTTTTACAAGTTAAAGTACGTTTTTTACACGATGAAGTATGTTTTTACAGGTTAAAGTACATTTGTTACAAGTTAAACCACATATTTGACAAGTTAAACTACGTTTTTTACAAGTGAATGTATGTTTTTAACAATTTAAACTTATGTTTTGAAAAGTTTAAGTTACGTTTTGATAAGTTAAAGTAGGTTTTTTACAAGTTAAAGTTACGTTTTGACAAGTTAAAGTACGTTTTTTACAAGTTAAAGTACGTTTTTTACAAGTTAAAGTACGCTTTTTTACAAGTTGAAATACATTTTTATAGGTTAATGTACATTTGTTTCAAGTTAAACCACATTTTTGACAAGTTAAAGTAAGTTTTTTTCAGGTTAATTGGTGTTTTTAACAATTTAAACTTACGTTTTGACAAGTTAAAGTTACGTTTTGACAAGTTAAAGTATGTTTTTTTACAAATTAAAGTACGATTTTTACAAGTTCAAGTACGTTTTTACAAGTTAAAATACATTTGTAACAAGTTCAACAACATTTTTGACAAGTTAAAGTACGTTTTTTACAAGTTAATGTATGTTTTTAACAAGTTAAACTTACGTTTAGAAAAGTTAAAGTTACGTTTTGTAAAGTTAAAGTAGTTTTTTACAAGTTAAAGTACGTTTTTTACAAGTTAAAGTTACGTTTTAACAACTTAAAGTTACATTTTGACAAGTTAACGTACGTTTTTTTCAAGTTAATGTGTGTTTTTAACAATTTAAACTTACGTTTTGACAAGTTAAAGTTACGTTTTGACAAGTGAAAGTAGGTTTTTTACAAGTTAAAGTACGTTTTTTACAAGTTAAAGTTACGTTTTGACAAGTTAAATTACGTTTTTAACAAGTTACACTTATGGTTTGACAAATTAAAGTTATGTTTTGACAAGTTCAAGTAGGTTTTTTACAAGTTAAAGTACGTTTTTTACAAGTTGAAGTACGTTTTTACGAGTTAAAGTACATTTGTTTCAAGTTAAACCACATTTTTGACAAGTTAAAGTATGTTTTTACAAATGAATGTATGTTTTTAACATGTTAAAGTTACGTTTTGACAAGTTAAAGTTACGTTTTGACAAGTTAAAGTATTTTTTTACAAGTTAAAGTACGTTTTTTACAAGTTAAAGTACGTTTTTTACAAGTTAAAGTACGTTTTTTACAAGTTAAAGTACGTTTTGTACAAGTTAAAGTACGTTTTTTACAAGTTAAAGTTACGTTTTGACTAGTTAAATTACGTTTTTAACAAGTTACACTTATGTTTTGACAAATTAAAGTTATGTTTTGACAAGTTAAAGTATGTTTTTTACAAGTTAAAGTACGTTTTTTACAAGTTGAAGTACCTTTTTACAAGTTAAAGTACATTTGTTTGAAGTTAAACCACATTTTTGACAAGTTAAAGTACGTTTTTTACAAATGAATGATGTTTTTAACATGTTAAAGTTACGTTTTGACAAGTTAAAGTTACGTTTTGACAAGTTAAAGTATTTTTTTACAAGTTAAAGTACGTTTTTTACAATTTAAAGTTACATTTTAACAACTTATACTTATGTTTTGACACATTAAAATTACATTTTGACAAGTTAAAGAACGTTTTTTATAAGTTAAACTTACGTTTTGACAAGTTAAATTACGTTTTTAACAAGTTAAACTTACGTTTTGACAAATTAAAGTTATGTTTTGACAAGTTAAAGTAGGTTTTTTACAACTTAAAGCACGTTTTTTACAAGTTGAAATACGTTTCTATAAGGTAAAGTACATTTGTTACAAGTTCACTCACATTTTTGACAAGTTAAAGTACGTTTTTTTCAAGTGAATGTATGTTTTTAACAATTTAGACTTATGTTTTGAAAAGTTAAAGTTCCGTTTTGACAAGTTTAAGTAGGTTTTTTACAAGGTAATGTTACGTTTTGACAAGTTAAAGTACGTTTTTTACAAGTTAAAGTACGTTTTTTACAAGTTAAAGTTACGTTATGAGAAGTTAAATTACGTTTTTAACAAGTTACACTTATGTTTTGACAAATTAAAGTTATGTTTTTACAAGTTAAAGTTACGTTTTGACAAGTTAAAGTATTTTTTTACAAGTTAAAGTACGTTTTTTACAAGTTAAAGTTACGTCTTAACAACTTAAATTACGTTTTGAACATTAAAATTACATTTTGACAAGTTAAAGTTACGTTTTGACAAGTTAAATTATTTTTTTACAACTTAAAGTACGTTTTTTACAAGTTAAAGTTACGTCTTAACAACTTAAATTACGTTTTGAACATTAAAATTACATTTTGACAAGTTAAAGTTATGTTTTGACAAGTTAAAGTAGGTATTTAAACAAGTTAAAGTACGCTTTTTACAAGTTAAAGTACGTTTTTTACAAGTTAAAGTACGTTTTTTACAAGTTAAAGTACGTTTTTTACAAGTTAAAGTACGTTTTTTACAAGTTAAAGATACGTTTTGACAAGTTAAATTACGTTTTTAACAAGTTACACTTATGTTTTGACAAATTAAAGTTATGTTTTGACAAGTTAAAGTAGGTTTTTTACAAGTTAAAGTACGTTTTATACAAGTTGAAGTACGTTTTTACAAGTTAAAGTACGTTTTTTACAATTTAAAGTTACGTTCTAACAACTTTAACTTACGTTTTGAAACATTAAAATTACATTTTGACAAGTTAAAGTACGTTTTTTATAAGTTAAACTTACGTTTTGACAAGTTAAATTACGGTTTTAACAAGTTAAACTTACGTTTTGACAAATTAAAGTTATGTTTTGACAAGTTAAAGTAGGTTTTTTACAAGTTAAATCACGTTTTTTACAAGTTGAAGTATGTTTTTACAGGTTAAAGTACATTTGTTACAAGTTAAACTACATATTTGACAAGTTAAAGTACGTTTTTTACAAGTGAATGTATGTTTTTAACAATTTAGACTTATGTTTTGACAAGTTAAAGTTACGTTTTGACAAGTTAAAGTAGGTTTTTTACAAGTTAATGTTACGTTTTGACAAGTTAAAGTACGTTTTTTTACAAGTTAAAGTACGTTTTTTACAAGTTAAAGTACGTTTTTTACAAGTTAAAGTTACGTTTTGACAAGTTAAATTACGTTTTTAACAAGTTACACTTATGTTTTGACAAATTAAAGTTATGTTTTGACAAGTTAAAGTAGGTTTTTAACAAGTTAAATCACGTTTTTTACAAGTTGAAGTACGTTTTTACAGGTTAAAGTACATTTGTTACAAGTTAAACTACATTTTTGACAAGTTAAAGTACGTTTTTTACAAATGAATGTATGTTTTTAACATGTTAAAGTTACGTTTTGACAAGTTAAAGTTACGTTTTGACAAGTTAAAGTATTTTTTTACAAGTTAAAGTACGTGTTTTCCAATTTAAAGTTACGTTCTAACAACTTTAACTTACGTTTTGAAACATTAAAATTACATTTAGACAAGTTAAAGTACGTTTTTTATAAGTTAAACTTACGTTTTGACAAGTTAAATTACGGTTTTAACAAGTTAAACTTACGTTTTGACAAATTAAAGTTATGTTTTGACAAGTTAAAGTAGGTTTTTTACAAGTTAAATCACGTTTTTTACAAGTTGAAGTACGTTTTTACAGGTTAAAGTACATTTGTTACAAGTTAAACTATATTTTTGACAAGTTAAAGTACGTTTTTTACAAGTGAATGTATGTTTTTAACAATGTAGACTTATGTTTTAACAAGTTAAAGTTACGTTTTGACAAGTTAAAGTAGGTTTTTTACAAGTTATTGTTACGTTTTGACAAGTTAAAGTACGTTTTTTTACAAGTTAAAGTACGTTTTTTACAAGTTAAAGAACATTTTTTACAAGTTAAAGTTACGTTTTGACAAGTTAAATTACGTTTTTAACAAATTACACTTATGTTTTGACAAATTAAAGTTATGTTTTGAGAAGTTAAAGTTGGTTTTTTACAAGTTAAAGTATGTTTTTTACAAGTTGAAGTACGTTTTTACAAGTTAAAGTACATTTGTTTCAAGTTAAACCACATGTTTGACAAGTTAAAGTAAGTTTTTTACAAATGAATGTATGTTTTTAACATGTTAAAGTTACGTTTTGACAAGTTAAAGTTACGTTTTGACAAGTTAAAGTATTTTTTTACAAGTTAAAGTACGTTTTTTACAATTTAAAGTTACATTTTAACAACTTTAACTTACGTTTTGACACATTAAAATTACATTTTGACAAGTTAAAGTACGTTTTTTATAAGTTAAACTTACGTTTTGACAAGTTAAATTACGGTTTTAACAAGTTAAACTTACGTTTTGACAAATTAAAGTTATGTTTTGACAAGTTAAAGTAGGTTTTTTACAAGTTAAAGCACGTTTTTTACAAGTTCAAGTATGTTTTTACAAGTTAAAGTACATTTGTTACAAGTTAAACCACATTTATGACAAGTTAAAGTACGTTTTTTACAAGTGAATGTATGTTTTTAACAATTTAGACTTATGTTTTGACAAGTTAAAGTTACGTTTTGACAAGTTAAAGTAGGTTTTTTACAAGTTAATGTTACGTTTTTACAAGTTAAAGTACGTTTTTTACAAGTTAAAGTACGTTTTTTACAAGTTAAAGTTACGTTTTGACAAGTTAAGTTACTGTTTAAACAAGTTACAATTACGTTTTGACAAATTAAAGTTATGTTTTGACAAGATAAAGTAGGTTTTTTACAAGTTAAAGCACGTTTTTTACAAGTTGAAGTACGTTTCTACAAGTTAAAGTACATTTGTTACAAGTTAAACCACATTTTTGACAAGTTAAAGTAGGTTTTTTACAAGTGAATGTATGTTTTTAACAATTTAGACTTATGTTTTGACAAGTTAAAGTTACATTTTGACAAGTTAAAGTATGTTTTTTACAAGGTAATGTTACGTTTTGACAAGTTAAAGTACGTTTTTTACAAGTTAAAGTACGTTTTTTACAAGTTAAAGTACGTTTTTTACAAGTTAAAGTACGTTTTTTACAAGTTAAAGTTACGTTTTGAAAAGTTAAATTACGTTTTTAACAAGTTACACTTATGTTTTGACAAATTAAAGTTATGTTTTTAACAAGTTAAAGTAGGTTTTTTACAAGTTAAAGTACATTTTTTACAAGTTGAAGTACGTTTTTACAAATTAAAGTACATTTGTTTCAAGTTAAACCACATTTTTGACAAGTTAAAGTACGTTTTTTATGAATGAATGTATGTTTTTAACATGTTAAAGTTACGTTTTTACAAGTTAAAGTTACGTTTTGACAAGTTAAAGTAGTTTTTTACAAGTTAAAGTACGTTTTTTACAATTTAAAGTTACGTTTTAACAACTTAAACTTACGTTTTGAAACATTAAAATTACATTTTGAGAAGTTAAAGTACGTTTTTTATAAGTTAAACTTTCGTTTTGACAAGTTAAATTACGGTTTTAACAAGTTAAACTTACGTTTTGACAAATTAAAGTTATGTTTTGACAAGTTAAAGTAGGTTTTTTACAAGTTAAATCACGTTTTTTACAAGTTGAAGTACGTTTTTACAGGTTAAAGTACATTTGTTACAAGTTAAACTACATTTTTGACAAGTTAAAGTACGTTTTTTACAAGTGAATGTATGTTTTTAACAATGTAGACTTATGTTTTAACAAGTTAAAGTTACGTTTTGACAAGTTAAAGTAGGTTTTTTACAAGTTAATGTTACGTTTTGACAAGTTAAAGTACGTTTTTTTACAAGTTAAAATACGTTTTTTACAAGTTAAAGTACATTTTTTACAAGTTAAAGTTACGTTTTGACAAGTTAAATTACGTTTTTAACAAGTTACACTTATGTTTTGACAAATTAAAGTTATGTTTTTAACAAGTTAAAGTAGGTTTTTTACAAGTTAAAGTACATTTTTTACAAGTTGAAGTACGTTTTTACAAATTAAAGTACATTTGTTTCAAGTTAAACCACATTTTTGACAAGTTAAAGTACGATTTTTACGAATGAATGTATGTTTTTAACATGTTAAAGTTACGTTTTTACAAGTTAAAGTTACGTTTTGACAAGTTAAAGTAGTTTTTTACAAGTTAAAGTACGTTTTTTACAATTTAAAGTTACGTTTTAACAACTTAAACTTACGTTTTGAAACATTAAAATTACATTTTGAGAAGTTAAAGTACGTTTTTTATAAGTTAAAGTTACTTTTTTACAAGTTAAATTACGTTTTTAACAAGTTAAACTTACGTTTTGACAAATTAAAGTTATGTATTTACAAGTTGAAGTAGGTTTTTTACAAGTTAAAGCACGTTTTTTACAAGTTGAAGTACGTTTTTACAAGTTAAAGTACATTTGTTACAAGTTAAACCACATTTTTGACAAGTTAAAGTACATTTTTTTCAAATGAATGTAAGTTTTTAACATGTAAAAGTTACGTTTTGACAAGTTAAAGTTACGTTTTGACAAGTTAAAGTACGTTTTTTACAAGTTAAAGTACGTTTTTTACAAGTTAAAGTACGTTTTTTACAAGTTAAAGTTACGTTTTGACAAGTTAAATTACGTTTTTAACAAGTTACACTTATGTTTTGACAAATTAAAGTTATGTTTTTAACAAGTTAAAGTAGGTTTTTTACAAGTTAAAGTACATTTTTTACAAGTTGAAGTACGTTTTTACAAGTTAAAGTACATTTGTTTCAAGTTAAACCACATTTTTGACAAGTTAAAGTACGTTTTTTACGAATGAATGTATGTTTTTAACATGTTAAAGTTACGTTTTTACAAGTTAAAGTTACGTTTTGACAAGTTAAAGTAGTTTTTCACAAGTTAAAGTACGTTTTTTACAATTTAAAGTTACGTTTTAACAACTTAAACTTACGTTTTGAAACATTAAAATTACATTTTGAGAAGTTAAAGTACGTTTTTTATAAGTTAAAGTTACTTTTTTACAAGTTAAATTACGTTTTTAACAAGTTAAACTTACGTTTTGACAAATTAAAGTTATGTATTTACAAGTTGAAGTAGGTTTTTTACAAGTTAAAGCACGTTTTTTACAAGTTGAAGTACGTTTTTACAAGTTAAAGTACATTTGTTACAAGTTAAACCACATTTTTGACAAGTTAAAGTACATTTTTTTCAAATGAATGTAAGTTTTTAACATGTAAAAGTTACGTTTTGACAAGTTAAAGTTACGTTTTGACAAGTTAAAGTACGTTTTTTACAAGTTAAAGTACGTTTTTTACAAGTTAAAGTACGTTTTTTACAAGTTAAAGTTACGTTTTGAAAAGTTAAATTACGTTTTTAACAAGTTACACTTATGTTTTGACAAATTAAAGTTATGTTTTTAACAAGTTAAAGTAGGTTTTTTACAAGTTAAAGTACATTTTTTACAAGTTGAAGTACGTTTTTACAAATTAAAGTACATTTGTTTCAAGTTAAACCACATTTTTGACAAGTTAAAGTACGTTTTTTACGAATGAATGTATGTTTTTAACATGTTAAAGTTACGTTTTTACAAGTTAAAGTTACGTTTTGACAAGTTAAAGTAGTTTTTCACAAGTTAAAGTACGTTTTTTACAATTTAAAGTTACGTTTTAACAACTTAAACTTACGTTTTGAAACATTAAAATTACATTTTGAGAAGTTAAAGTATGTTTTTTATAAGTTAAAGTTACTTTTTTACAAGTTAAATTACGTTTTTAACAAGTTAAACTTACGTTTTGACAAATTAAAGTTATGTATTTACAAGTTGAAGTAGGTTTATTACAAGTTAAAGCACGTTTTTTACAAGTTGAAGTACGTTTTTACAAGTTAAACTACATTTGTTACAAGTTAAACCACATTTTTGACAAGTTAAAGTACATTTTTTTCAAATGAATGTATGTTTTTAACATGTAAAAGTTACGTTTTGACAAGTTAAAGTTACGTTTTGACAAGTTAAAGTATTTTTTTACAAGTTAAAGTACGTTTTTTACAATTTAAAGTTACGTTTTAACAACTTAAACTTACGTTTTGAAACATTAAAATTACATTTTGACAAGTTAAAGTACGTTTTTTATAAGTTAATGTTACGTTTTTTATAAGTTAAACTTACGTTTTGACAAGTTAAATTTCGGTTTTAATAAGTTAAACTTAGGTTTTGACAAGTTAAACTTAAGTTTTGACAAATTAAAGTTATGTTTTGACAAGTTAAAGTAGGTTTTTTACAAGTTAAAGCACGTTTTTTACAAGTTGAAGTATGTTTTTACAAGTTAAAGTACATTTGTTACAAGTTAAACCACATTTAGGACAAGTTAAAGTACGTTTTTTACACGTGAATGTATGTTTTTAACAATTTAGACTTATGTTTTGACAAGTTAAAGTTACGTTTTGACAAGTTAAAGTAGGTTTTTTACAAGTTAATGTAACGTTTTGACAAGTTAAAGTACGTTTTTTTACAAGTTAAAGTACGTTTTTTACAAGTTAAAGTACGTTTTTTACAAGTTAAAGTTACGTTTTGACAAGTTAAATTACGTTTTTAACAAGTTACACTTATGTTTTGACAAATTAAAGTTATGTTTTGACAAGTTAAAGTAAGTTTTTCACAAGTTAAAGTATGTTTTTTACAAGTTGAACTACGTTTTTACAAGTTAAAGTACATTTGTTTCAAGTTAAGCCACATGTTTGACAAATTAAAGTACGTTTTTTACAAATGAATGTATGTTTTTAACATGTTAAAGTTACGTTTTGACAAGTTAAAGTTACGTTTTGACAAGTTAAAGTATTTTTTTACAAGTTAAAGTACGTTTTTTACAATTTAAAGTTACGTTCTAACAACTTTAACTTACGTTTTGAAACATTAAAATTACATTTTGACAAGTTAAAGTACGTTTTTTATAAGTTAAACTTACGTTTTGACAAGTTAAATTACGGTTTTAACAAGTTAAACTTACGTTTTGACAAATTAAAGTTATGTTTTGGCAAGTTAAAGTAGGTTTTTTACAAGTTAAATCACGTTTTTTACAAGTTGAAGTACGTTTTTACAGGTTAAAGTACATTTGTTACAAGTTAAACTACATTTTTGACAAGTTAAAGTACGTTTTTTACAAGTGAATGTATGTTTTTAACAATTTAGACTTATGTTTTGACAAGTTAAAGTTACGTTTTGACAAGTTAAAGTAGGTTTTTTACAAGTTAATGTTACGTTTTGACAAGTTAAAGTACGTTTTTTTACAAGTTAAAGTACGTTTTTTACAAGTTAAAGTACGTTTTTTACAAGTTAAAGTTACGTTTTGACAAGTTAAATTACGTTTTTAACAAGTTACACTTATGTTTTGACAAATTAAAGTTATGTTTTGACAAGTTAAAGTAAGTATTTTACAAGTTAAAGTATGTTTTTTACAAGTTGAACTACGTTTTTACAAGTTAAAGTACATTTGTTTCAAGTTAAGCCACATGTTTGACAAATTAAAGTACGTTTTTTACAAATGAATGTATGTTTTTAACATGTTAAAGTTACGTTTTGACAAGTTAAAGTTACGTTTTGACAAGTTAAAGTATTTTTTTACAAGTTAAAGTACGTTTTTTACAATTTAAAGTTACGTTCTAACAACTTTAACTTACGTTTTGAAACATTAAAATTACATTTAGACAAGTTAAAGTACGTTTTTTATAAGTTAAACTTACGTTTTGACAAGTTAAATTACGGTTTTAACAAGTTAAACTTACGTTTTGACAAATTAAAGTTATGTTTTGACAAGTTAAAGTAGGTTTTTTACAAGTTAAATCACGTTTTTTACAAGTTGAAGTACGTTTTTACAGGTTAAAGTACATTTGTTACAAGTTAAACTACATTTTTGACAAGTTAAAGTACGTTTTTTACAAGTGAATGTATGTTTTTAACAATGTAGACTTATGTTTTAACAAGTTAAAGTTACGTTTTGACAAGTTAAAGTAGGTTTTTTACAAGTTAATGTTACGTTTTGACAAGTTAAAGTACGTTTTTTTACAAGTTAAAATACGTTTTTTACAAGTTAAAGTACATTTTTTACAAGTTAAAGTTACGTTTTGACAAGTTAAATTACGTTTTTAACAAGTTACACTTATGTTTTGACAAATTAAAGTTATGTTTTGACAAGTTAAAGTTGGTTTTTTACAAGTTAAAGTATGTTTTTTACAAGTTGAAGTACGTTTTTACAAGTTAAAGTACATTTGTTTCAAGTTAAACCACATGTTTGACAAGTTAAAGTAAGTTTTTTACAAATGAATGTATGTTTTTAACATGTTAAAGTTACGTTTTGACAAGTTAAAGTTACGTTTTGACAAGTTAAAGTATTTTTTTACAAGTTAAAGTACGTTTTTTACAATTTAAAGTTACGTTTTAACAACTTAAACTTACGTTTTGACACATTAAAATTACATTTTGACAAGTTAAAGTACGTTTTTTATAAGTTAAACTTACGTTTTGACAAGTTAAATTACGGTTTTAACAAGTTAAACTTACGTTTTGACAAATTAAAGTTATGTTTTGACAAGTTAAAGTAGGTTTTTTACAAGTTAAAGCACGTTTTTTACAAGTTGAAGTATGTTTTTACAAGTTAAAGTACATTTGTTACAAGTTAAACCACATTTATGACAAGTTAAAGTACGTTTTTTACAAGTGAATGTATGTTTTTAACAATTTAGACTTATGTTTTGACAAGTTAAAGTTACGTTTTGACAAGTTAAAGTAGGTTTTTTACAAGTTAATGTTACGTTTTTACAAGTTAAAGTACGTTTTTTACAAGTTAAAGTACGTTTTTTACAAGTTAAAGTTACGTTTTGACAAGTTAAGTTACTGTTTGAACAAGTTACAATTACGTTTTGACAAATTAAAGTTATGTTTTGACAAGTTAAAGTAGGTTTTTTACAAGTTAAAGCACGTTTTTTACAAGTTGAAGTACGTTTCTACAAGTTAAAGTACATTTGTTACAAGTTAAACCACATTTTTGACAAGTTAAAGTACGTTTTTTACAAGTGAATGTATGTTTTTAACAATTTAGACTTATGTTTTAACAAGTTAAAGTTACATTTTGACAAGTTAAAGTAGGTTTTTTACAAGGTAATGTTACGTTTTGAAAAGTTAAAGTACGTTTTTTACAAGTTAAAGTACGTTTTTTACAAGTTAAAGTACGTTTTTTACAAGTTAAAGTTACGTTTTGAAAAGTTAAATTACGTTTTTAACAAGTTACACTTATGTTTTGACAAATTAAAGTTATGTTTTTAACAAGTTAAAGTAGGTTTTTTACAAGTTAAAGTACATTTTTTACAAGTTGAAGTACGTTTTTTACAAATTAAAGTACATTTGTTTCAAGTTAAACCACATTTTTGACAAGTTAAAGTACGTTTTTTACGAATGAATGTATGTTTTCAACATGTTAAAGTTACGTTTTTACAAGTTAAAGTTACGTTTTGACAAGTTAAAGTAGTTTTTTACAAGTTAAAGTACGTTTTTTACAATTTAAAGTTACGTTTTAACAACTTAAACTTACGTTTTGAAACATTAAAATTACATTTTGAGAAGTTAAAGTACGTTTTTTATAAGTTAAAGTTACTTTTTTACAAGTTAAATTACGTTTTTAACAAGTTAAACTTACCTTTTGACAAATTAAAGTTATGTATTGACAAGTTGAAGTAGGTTTTTTACAAGTTAAAGCACGTTTTTTACAAGTTGAAGTACGTTTTTACAAGTTAAAGTACATTTGTTACAAGTTAAACCACATTTTTGACAAGTTAAAGTACATTTTTTTCAAATGAATGTATGTTTTTAACATGTAAAAGTTACGTTTTGACAAGTTAAAGTTACGTTTTGACAAGTTAAAGTACGTTTTTTACAAGTTAAAGTACGTTTTTTACAAGTTAAAGTACGTTTTTTACAAGTTAAAGTTACGTTTTGAAATGTTAAATTACGTTTTTAACAAGTTACACTTATGTTTTGACAAATTAAAGTTATGTTTTTAACAAGTTAAAGTAGGTTTTTTACAAGTTAAAGTACATTTTTTACAAGTTGAAGTACGTTTTTACAAATTAAAGTACATTTGTTTCAAGTTAAACCACATTTTTGACAAGTTAAAGTACGTTTTTTACGAATGAATGTATGTTTTTAACATGTTAAAGTTACGTTTTTACAAGTTAAAGTTACGTTTTGACAAGTTAAAGTAGTTTTTTACAAGTTAAAGTACGTTTTTTACAATTTAAAGTTACGTTTTAACAACTTAAACTTACGTTTTGAAACATTAAAATTACATTTTGAGAAGTTAAAGTACGTTTTTTATAAGTTAAAGTTACTTTTTTACAAGTTAAATTACGTTTTTAACAAGTTAAACTTACGTTTTGACAAATTAAAGTTATGTATTGAGAAGTTGAAGTAGGTTTTTTACAAGTTAAAGCACGTTTTTTACAAGTTGAAGTACGTTTTTACAAGTTAAAGTACATTTGTTACAAGTTAAACCACATTTTTGACAAGTTAAAGTACATTTTTTTCAAATGAATGTATGTTTTTAACATGTAAAAGTTACGTTTTGACAAGTTAAAGTTACGTTTTGACAAGTTAAAGTATTTTTTTACAAGTTAAAGTACGTTTTTTACAATTTAAAGTTACGTTTTAACAACTTAAACTTACGTTTTGAAACATTAAAATTACATTTTGACAAGTTAAAGTTCGTTTTTTATAAGTTAATGTTACGTTTTTTATAAGTTAAACTTACGTTTTGACAAGTTAAATTACGGTTTTAACAAGTTAAACTTACGTTTTGACAAATTAAAGTTATGTTTTGACAAGTTAAAGTAGGTTTTTTACAAGTTAAAGCACGTTTTTTACAAGTTGAAGTATGTTTTTACAAGTTAAAGTACATTTGTTACAAGTGAAACCACATTTAGGACAAGTTAAAGTACGTTTTTTACAAGTGAATGTATGTTTTTAACAATTTAGACTTATGTTTTGACAAGTTAAAGTTACGTTTTGACAAGTTAAAGTAGGTTTTTTACAAGTTAATGTAACGTTTTGACAAGTTAAAGTACGTTTTTTTACAAGTTAAGTACGTTTTTTACAAGTTAAAGTACGTTTTTTACAAGTTAAAGTTACGTTTTGACAAGTTAAATTACGTTTTTAACAAGTTACACTTATGTTTTGACAAATTAAAGTTATGTTTTGACAAGTTAAAGTAAGTTTTTCACAAGTTAAAGTATGTTTTTTACAAGTTGAACTACGTTTTTAGAAGTTAAAGTACATTTGTTTCAAGTTAAGCCACATGTTTGACAAATTATGGTACGTTTTTTACAAATGAATGTATGTTTTTAACATGTTAAAGTTACGTTTTGACAAGTTAAAGTTACGTTTTGACAAGTTAAAGTATTTTTTTACAAGTTAAAGTACGTTTTTTACAATTTAAAGTTACGTTCTAACAACTTTAACTTACGTTTTGAAACATTAAAATTACATTTTGACAAGTTAAAGTACGTTTTTTATAAGTTAAACTTACGTTTTGACAAGTTAAATTACGGTTTTAACAAGTTAAACTTACGTTTTGACAAATTAAAGTTATGTTTTGACAAGTTAAAGTAGGTTTTTTACAAGTTAAATCACGTTTTTTACAAGTTGAAGGACGTTTTTACAGGTTAAAGTACATTTGTTACAAGTTAAACTACATTTTTGACAAGTTAAAGTACGTTTTTTACAAGTGAATGTATGTTTTTAACAATTTAGACTTATGTTTTGACAAGTTAAAGTTACGTTTTGACAAGTTAAAGTAGGTTTTTTACAAGTTAATGTTACGTTTTGACAAGTTAAAGTACGTTTTTTTACAAGTTAAAGTACGTTTTTTAAAAGTTAAAGTACGTTTTTTACAAGTTAAAGTTACGTTTTGACAAGTTAAATTACGTTTTTAACAAGTTACACTTATGTTTTGACAAATTAAAGTTATGTTTTGACAAGTTAAAGTAAGTTTTTTACAAGTTAAAGTATGTTTTTTACAAGTTGAACTACGTTTTTACAAGTTAAAGTACATTTGTTTCAAGTTAAGCCACATGTTTGACAAATTAAAGTACGTTTTTTACAAATGAATGTATGTTTTTAACATGTTAAAGTTACGTTTTGACAAGTTAAAGTTACGTTTTGACAAGTTAAAGTATTTTTTTACAAGTTAAAGTACGTTTTTTACAATTTAAAGTTACGTTCTAACAACTTTAACTTACGTTTTGAAACATTAAAATTACATTTAGACAAGTTAAAGTACGTTTTTTATAAGTTAAACTTACGTTTTGACAAGTTAAATTACGGTTTTAACAAGTTAAACTTACGTTTTGACAAATTAAAGTTATGTTTTAAAGTAGGTTTTTTACAAGTTAAATCACGTTTTTTACAAGTTGAAGTACGTTTTTACAGGTTAAAGTACATTTGTTACAAGTTAAACTACATTTTTGACAAGTTAAAGTACATTTTTTACAAGTGAATGTATGTTTTTAACAATGTAGACTTATGTTTTAACAAGTTAAAGTTACGTTATGACAAGTTAAAGTAGGTTTTTTACAAGTTAATGTTACGTTTTGACAAGTTAAAGTACGTTTTTTTACAAGTTAAAGTACGTTTTTTACAAGTTAAAGTACATTTTTTACAAGTTAAAGTTACGTTTTGACAAGTTAAATTACGTTTTTAACAAGTTACACTTATGTTTTGACAAATTAAAGTTATGTTTTGACAAGTTAAAGTTGGTTTTTTACAAGTTAAAGTATGTTTTTTACAAGTTGAAGTACGTTTTTACAAGTTAAAGTACATTTGTTTCAAGTTAAACCACATGTTTGACAAGTTAAAGTAAGTTTTTTACAAATGAATGTATGTTTTTAACATGTTAAAGTTACGTTTTGACAAGTTAAAGTTACGTTTTGAGAAGTTAAAGTATTTTTTTACAAGTTAAAGTACGTTTTTTACAATTTAAAGTTACGTTTTAACAACTTAAACTTACGTTTTGACACATTAAAATTACATTTTGACAAGTTAAAGTACATTTTTTATAAGTTAAACTTACGTTTTGACAAGTTAAATTACGGTTTTAACAAGTTAAACTTACGTTTTGACAAATTAAAGTTATGTTTTGACAAGTTAAAGTAGGTTTTTTTACAAGTTAAAGCACGTTTTTTACAAGTTGAAGTATGTTTTTACAAGTTAAAGTACATTTGTTACAAGTTAAACCACATTTATGACAAGTTAAAGTACGTTTTTTACAAGTGAATGTATGTTTTTAACAATTTAGACTTATGTTTTGACAAGTTAAAGTTACGTTTTGACAAGTTAAAGTAGGTTTTTTACAAGTTAATGTTACGTTTTTACAAGTTAAAGTACGTTTTTTACAAGTTAAAGTACGTTTTTTACAAGTTAAAGTTACGTTTTGACAAGTTAAGTTACTGTTTGAACAAGTTACAATTACGTTTTGACAAATTAAAGTTATGTTTTGACAAGTTAAAGTAGGTTTTTTACAAGTTAAAGCACGTTTTTTACAAGTTGAAGTACGTTTCTACAAGTTAAAGTACATTTGTTACAAGTTAAACCACATTTTTGACAAGTTAAAGTACATTTTTTACAAGTGAATGTATGTTTTTAACAATTTAGACTTATGTTTTGACAAGTTAAAGTTACATTTTGACAAGTTAACGTAGGTTTTTTACAAGGTAATGTTACGTTTTGACAAGTTAAAGTACGTTTTTTACAAGTTAAAGTACGTTTTTTACAAGTTAAAGTACGTTTTTTACAAGTTAAAGTTACGTTTTGAAAAGTTAAATTACGTTTTTAACAAGTTACACTTATGTTTTGACAAATTAAAGTTATGTTTTTAACAAGTTAAAGTAGGTTTTTTACAAGTTAAAGTACATTTTTTACAAGTTGAAGTACGTTTTTACAAATTAAAGTACATTTGTTTCAAGTTAAACCACATTTTTGACAAGTTAAAGTACGTTTTTTACGAATGAATGTATGTTTTTAACATGTTAAAGTTACGTTTTTACAAGTGAAAGTTACGTTTTGACAAGTTAAAGTAGTTTTTTACAAGTTAAAGTACGTTTTTTACAATTTAAAGTTACGTTTTAACAACTTAAACTTACGTTTTGAAACATTAAAATTACATTTTGAGAAGTTAAAGTTACGTTTTTTATAAGTTAAAGTTACTTTTTTACAAGTTAAATTACGTTTTTAACAAGTTAAACTTACGTTTTGACAAATTAAAGTTATGTATTGACAAGTTGAAGTAGGTTTTTTACAAGTTAAAGCACGTTTTTTACAAGTTGAAGTACGTTTTTACAAGTTAAAGTACATTTGTTACAAGTTAAACCACATTTTTGACAAGTTAAAGTACATTTTTTTCAAATGAATGTATGTTTTTAACATGTAAAAGTTACGTTTTGACAAGTTAAAGTTACGTTTTGACAAGTTAAAGTATTTTTTTACAAGTTAAAGTACGTTTTTTACAATTTAAAGTTACGTTTTAACAACTTAAACTTATGTTTTTGAAACATTAAAATTACATTTTGACAAGTTAAAGTACGTTTTTTATAAGTTAATGTTACGTTTTCTATAAGTTAAACTTACGTTTTGACAAGTTAAATTACGGTTTTAACAAGTTAAACTTACGTTTTGACAAATTAAAGTTATGTTTTGACAAGTTAAAGTAGGTTTTTTACAAGTTAAAGCACGTTTTTTACAAGTTGAAGTATGTTTTTACAAGTTAAAGTACATTTGTTACAAGTTAAACCACATTTATGACAACTTAAAGTACGTTTTTTACAAGTGAATGTATGTTTTTAACAATTTAGACTTATGTTTTGACAAGTTAAAGTTACGTTTTGATAAGTTAAAGTAGGTTTTTTACAAGTTAATGTTACGTTTTGACAAGTTAAAGTACGTTTTTTACAAGTTAAAGTACGTTTTTTACAAGTTAAAGTACGTTTTTTACAAGTTAAAGTTGCGTTTTGACAAGTTAAATTACTGTTTGAACAAGTTACAATTACGTTTTGACAAATTAAAGTTATGTTTTGACAAGTTAAAGTAGGTTTTTTACAAGTTAAAGCACATTTTTTACAAGTTGAAGTACGTTTCTACAAGTTAAAGTACATTTGTTACAAGTTAAACCACATTTTTGACAAGTTAAAGTACGTTTTTTACAAGTGAATGTATGTTTTTAACAATTTAGACTTATGTTTTGACAAGTTAAAGTTACATTTTGACAAGTTAAAGTAGGTTTTTTACAAGGTAATGTTACGTTTTGACAAGTTAAACTACGTTTTTTACAAGTTAAAGTACGTTTTTTACAAGTTAAAGTACGGTTTTACAAGTTATAGTTACGTTTTGAAAAGTTAAATTACGTTTTTAACAAGTTACACTTATGTTTTGACAAATTAAAGTTATGTTTTTAACAAGTAAAAGTAGGTTTTTTACAAGTTAAAGTACATTTTTTACAAGTTGAAGTACGTTTTTACAAATTAAAGTACATTTGTTTCAAGTTAAACCACATTTTTGACAAGTTAAAGTACGTTTTTTACGAATGAATGTATGTTTTTAACATGTTAAAGTTACGTTTTTACAAGTTAAAGTTACGTTTTGACAAGTTAAAGTAGTTTTTTACAAGTTAAAGTACGTTTTTTACAATTTAAAGTTACGTTTTAACAACTTAAACTTACGTTTTGAAACATTAAAATTACATTTTGAGAAGTTAAAGTACGTTTTTTATAAGTTAAAGTTACTTTTTTACAAGTTAAATTACGTTTCTAACAAGTTAAACTTACGTTTTGACAAATTAAAGTTATGTATTGACAAGTTGAAGTAGGTTTTTTACAAGTTAAAGCACGTTTTTTACAAGTTGAAGTACGTTTTTACAAGTTAAAGTACATTTGTTACAATTTAAACCACATTTTTGACAAGTTAAAGTACATTTTTTTCAAATGAATGTATGTTTTTAACATGTTAAAGTTACGTTTTGACAAGTTAAAGTTACGTTTTGACAAGTTAAAGTATTTTTTTACAAGTTAAAGTACGTTTTTTACAATTTAAAGTTACGTTTTAACAACTTAAACTTACGTTTTGAAACATTAAAATTACATTTTGACAAGTTAAAGTACGTTTTTTATAAGTTAATGTTACGTTTTTTATAAGTTAAACTTACGTTTTGACAAGTTAAATTACGGTTTTAACAAGTTACACTTACGTTTTGACAAATTAAAGTTATGTTTTGACAAGTTAAAGTAGGTTTTTTACAAGTTAAAGCACGTTTTTTACAAGTTGAAGTATGTTTTTACAAATTAAAGTACATTTGTTACAAGTTAAACCACATTTAGGACAAGTTAAAGTACGTTTTTTACAAGTGAATGTATGTTTTTAACAATTTAGACTTATGTTTTGACAAGTTAAAGTTACGTTTTGACAAGTTAAAGTAGGTTTTTTACAAGTTAATGTTACGTTTTGACAAGCTAAAGTACGTTTTTTACAAGTTAAAGTACGTTTTTTACAAGTTAAATTACGTTTTTAACAAGTTACACTTATGTTTTGACAAATTAAAGTATGTTTTTAACAATTTAGACTTATGTTTTGACAAGTTAAAGTTACGTTTTGACAAGTTAAAATATGTTTTTTACAAGTTAATGTTACGTTTTGACAAGTTAAAGTACGTTTTTTACAAGTTAAAGTACGTTTTTTACAAGTTAAAGTACGTTTTTTACAAGTTAAAGTTACGTTTTGACAAGTTAAATTACTGTTTGAACAAGTTACAATTACGTTTTGACAAATTAAAGTTATGTTTTGACAAGTTAAAGTAGGTTTTTTACAAGTTAAAGCACATTTTTTACAAGTTGAAGTACGTTTCTACAAGTTAAAGTACATTTGTTACAAGTTAAACCACATTTTTGACAAGTTAAAGTACGTTTTTTACAAGTGAATGTATGTTTTTAACAATTTAGACTTATGTTTTGACAAGTTAAAGTTACATTTTGACAAGTTAAAGTAGGTTTTTTACAAGGTAATGTTACGTTTTGACAAGTTAAAGTACGTTTTTTACAAGTTAAAGTACGTTTTTTACAAGTTAAAGTACGGTTTTACAAGTTATAGTTACGTTTTGAAAAGTTAAATTACGTTTTTAACAAGTTACACTTATGTTTTGACAAATTAAAGTTATGTTTTTAACAAGTAAAAGTAGGTTTTTTACAAGTTAAAGTACATTTTTTACAAGTTGAAGTACGTTTTTACAAATTAAAGTACATTTGTTTCAAGTTAAACCACATTTTTGACAAGTTAAAGTACGTTTTTTACGAATGAATGTATGTTTTTAACATGTTAAAGTTACGTTTTTACAAGTTAAAGTTACGTTTTGACAAGTTAAAGTAGTTTTTTACAAGTTAAAGTACGTTTTTTACAATTTAAAGTTACGTTTTAACAACTTAAACTTACGTTTTGAAACATTAAAATTACATTTTGAGAAGTTAAAGTACGTTTTTTATAAGTTAAAGTTACTTTTTTACAAGTTAAATTACGTTTCTAACAAGTTAAACTTACGTTTTGACAAATTAAAGTTATGTATTGACAAGTTGAAGTAGGTTTTTTACAAGTTAAAGCACGTTTTTTACAAGTTGAAGTACGTTTTTACAAGTTAAAGTACATTTGTTACAATTTAAACCACATTTTTGACAAGTTAAAGTACATTTTTTTCAAATGAATGTATGTTTTTAACATGTAAAAGTTACGTTTTGACAAGTTAAAGTAGGTTTTTTACAAGTTAATGTTACGTTTTGACAAGTTAAAGTACGTTTTTTACAAGTTAAAGTACGTTTTTTACAAGTTAAAGTTACGTTTTGAAAAGTTAAATTACGTTTTTAACAAGTTACACTTATGTTTTGACAAATTAAAGTTATGTTTTTAACAAGTTAAAGTAGGTTTTTTACAAGTTAAAGTACATTTTTTACAAGTTGAAGTACGTTTTTACAAATTAAAGTACATTTGTTTCAAGTTAAACCACATTTTTGACAAGTTAAAGTACGTTTTTTACGAATGAATGTATGTTTATAACATGTTAAAGTTACGTTTTTACAAGTTAAAGTTACGTTTTGACAAGTTAAAGTAGTTTTTTACAAGTTAAAGTACGTTTTTTACAATTTAAAGTTACGTTTTAACAACTTAAACTTACGTTTTGAAACATTAAAATTACATTTTGAGAAGTTAAAGTACGTTTTTTATAAGTTAAACTTACGTTTTGACAAGTTAAATTACGGTTTTAACAAGTTAAACTTACGTTTTGACAAATTAAAGTTATGTTTTGAAGTAGGTTTTTTACAAGTTAAATCACGTTTTTTACAAGTTGAAGTACGTTTTTACAAGTTAAAGTACATTTGTTACAATTTAAACCACATTTTTGACAAGTTAAAGTACATTTTTTTCAAATGAATGTATGTTTTTAACATGTAAAAGTTACGTTTTGACAAGTTAAAGTTACGTTTTGACAAGTTAAAGTATTTTTTTACAAGTTAAAGTACGTTTTTTACAATTTAAAGTTACGTTTTAACAACTTAAACTTACGTTTTGAAACATTAAAATTACATTTTGACAAGTTAAAGTACGTTTTTTATAAGTTAATGTTACGTTTTTTATAAGTTAAACTTACGTTTTGACAAGTTAAATTACGGTTTTAACAAGTTAAACTTACGTTTTGACAAATTAAAGTTATGTTTTGACAAGTTAAAGTAGGTTTTTTACAAGTTAAAGCACGTTTTTTACAAGTTGAAGTATGTTTTTACAAATTAAAGTACATTTGTTACAAGTTAAACCACATTTAGGACAAGTTAAAGTACGTTTTTTACAAGTGAATGTATGTTTTTAACAATTTAGACTTATGTTTTGACAAGTTAAAGTTACGTTTTGACAAGTTAAAGTAGGTTTTTTACAAGTTAATGTTACGTTTTGACAAGCTAAAGTACGTTTTTTACAAGTTAAAGTACGTTTTTTACAAGTTAAAGTTACGTTTTGACAAGTTAAATTACTGTTTGAACAAGTTACAATTACGTTTTGACAAATTAAAGTTATGTTTTGACAAGTTAAAGTAGGTTTTTTACTAGTTAAAGCACATTTTTTACAAGTTGAAGTACGTTTCTACAAGTTAAAGTACATTTGTTACAAGTTAAACCACATTTTTGACAAGTTAAAGTACGTTTTTTACAAGTGAATGTATGTTTTTAACAATTTAGACTTATGTTTTGACAAGTTAAAGTTACATTTTGACAAGTTAAAGTAGGTTTTTTACAAGGTAATGTTACGTTTTGACAAGTTAAAGTACGTTTTTTACAAGTTAAAGTACGTTTTTTACAAGTTAAAGTACGGTTTTACAAGTTATAGTTACGTTTTGAAAAGTTAAATTACGTTTTTAACAAGTTACACTTATGTTTTGACAAATTAAAGTTATGTTTTTAACAAGTAAAAGTAGGTTTTTTACAAGTTAAAGTACATTTTTTACAAGTTGAAGTACGTTTTTACAAATTAAAGTACATTTGTTTCAAGTTAAACCACATTTTTGACAAGTTAAAGTACGTTTTTTACGAATGAATGTATGTTTTTAACATGTCAAAGTTACGTTTTTACAAGTTAAAGTTACGTTTTGACAAGTTAAAGTAGTTTTTTACAAGTTAAAGTACGTTTTTTACAATTTAAAGTTACGTTTTAACAACTTAAACTTACGTTTTGAAACATTAAAATTACATTTTGAGAAGTTAAAGTACGTTTTTTATAAGTTAAAGTTACTTTTTTACAAGTTAAATTACGTTTCTAACAAGTTAAACTTACGTTTTGACAAATTAAAGTTATGTATTGACAAGTTGAAGTAGGTTTTTTACAAGTTAAAGCACGTTTTTTACAAGTTGAAGTACGTTTTTACAAGTTAAAGTACATTTGTTACAATTTAAACCACATTTTTGACAAGTTAAAGTACATTTTTTTCAAATGAATGTATGTTTTTAACATGTAAAAGTTACGTTTTGACAAGTTAAAGTTACGTTTTGACAAGTTAAAGTATTTTTTTACAAGTTAAAGTACGTTTTTTACAATTTAAAGTTACGTTTTAACAACTTAAACTTACGTTTTGAAACATTAAAATTACATTTTGACAAGTTAAAGTACGTTTTTTATAAGTTAATGTTACGTTTTTTATAAGTTAAACTTACGTTTTGACAAGTTAAATTACGGTTTTAACAAGTTAAACTTACGTTTTGACAAATTAAAGTTATGTTTTGACAAGTTAAAGTAGGTTTTTTACAAGTTAAAGCACGTTTTTTACAAGTTGAAGTATGTTTTTACAAATTAAAGTACATTTGTTACAAGTTAAACCACATTTAGGACAAGTTAAAGTACGTTTTTTACAAGTGAATGTATGTTTTTAACAATTTAGACTTATGTTTTGACAAGTTAAAGTTACGTTTTGACAAGTTAAAGTAGGTTTTTTACAAGTTAATGTTACGTTTTGACAAGCTAAAGTACGTTTTTTACAAGTTAAAGTACGTTTTTTACAAGTTAAAGTTACGTTTTGACAAGTTAAATTACTGTTTGAACAAGTTACAATTACGTTTTGACAAATTAAAGTTATGTTTTGACAAGTTAAAGTAGGTTTTTTACTAGTTAAAGCACGTTTTTTACAAGTTGAAGTACGTTTCTACAAGTTAAAGTACATTTGTTACAAGTTAAACCACATTTTTGACAAGTTAAAGTACGTTTTTTACAAGTGAATGTATGTTTTAACAATTTAGACTTATGTTTTGACAAGTTAAAGTTACATTTTGACAAGTTAAAGTAGGTTTTTTACAAGGTAATGTTACGTTTTGACAAGTTAAAGTACGTTTTTTACAAGTTAAAGTACGTTTTTTACAAGTTAAAGTACGTTTTTTACAAGTTAAAGTTACGTTTTGAAAAGTTAAATTACGTTTTTAACAAGTTACACTTATGTTTTGACAAATTAAAGTTATGTTTTTAACAAGTTAAAGTAGGTTTTTTACAAGTTAAAGTACATTTTTTACAAGTTGAAGTACGTTTTTACAAATTAAAGTACATTTGTTTCAAGTTAAACCACATTTTTGACAAGTTAAAGTACGTTTTTTACGAATGAATGTATGTTTTTAACATGTCAAAGTTACGTTTTTACAAGTTAAAGTTACGTTTTGACAAGTTAAAGTAGTTTTTTACAAGTTAAAGTACGTTTTTTACAATTTAAAGTTACGTTTTAACAACTTAAACTTACGTTTTGAAACATTAAAATTACATTTTGAGAAGTTAAAGTACGTTTTTTATAAGTTAAAGTTACTTTTTTACAAGTTAAATTACGTTTCTAACAAGTTAAACTTACGTTTTGACAAATTAAAGTTATGTATTGACAAGTTGAAGTAGGTTTTTTACAAGTTAAAGCACGTTTTTTACAAGTTGAAGTACGTTTTTACAAGTTAAAGTACATTTGTTACAATTTAAACCACATTTTTGACAAGTTAAAGTACATTTTTTTCAAATGAATGTATGTTTTTAACATGTAAAAGTTACGTTTTGACAAGTTAAAGTTACGTTTTGACAAGTTAAAGTATTTTTTTACAAGTTAAAGTACGTTTTTTACAATTTAAAGTTACGTTTTAACAACTTAAACTTACGTTTTGAAACATTAAAATTACATTTTGACAAGTTAAAGTACGTTTTTTATAAGTTAATGTTACGTTTTTTATAAGTTAAACTTACGTTTTGACAAGTTAAATTACGTTTTTAACAAGTTAAACTTACGTTTTGACAAATTAAAGTTATGTTTTGACAAGTTAAAGTAGGTTTTTTACAAGTTAAAGCACGTTTTTTACAAGTTGAAGTATGTTTTTACAAATTAAAGTACATTTGTTACAAGTTAAACCACATTTAGGACAAGTTAAAGTACGTTTTTTACAAGTGAATGTATGTTTTTAACAATTTAGACTTATGTTTTGACAAGTTAAAGTTACGTTTTGACAAGTTAAAGTAGGTTTTTTACAAGTTAATGTTACGTTTTGACAAGCTAAAGTACGTTTTTTACAAGTTAAAGTACGTTTTTTACAAGTTAAAGTTACGTTTTGACAAGTTAAATTACTGTTTGAACAAGTTACAATTACGTTTTGACAAATTAAAGTTATGTTTTGACAAGTTAAAGTAGGTTTTTTACTAGTTAAAGCACGTTTTTTACAAGTTGAAGTACGTTTCTACAAGTTAAAGTACATTTGTTACAAGTTAAACCACATTTTTGACAAGTTAAAGTACGTTTTTTACAAGTGAATGTATGTTTTAACAATTTAGACTTATGTTTTGACAAGTTAAAGTTACATTTTGACAAGTTAAAGTAGGTTTTTTACAAGGTAATGTTACGTTTTGACAAGTTAAAGTACGTTTTTTACAAGTTAAAGTACGTTTTTTACAAGTTAAAGTACGTTTTTTACAAGTTAAAGTTACGTTTTGAAAAGTTAAATTACGTTTTTAACAAGTTACACTTATGTTTTGACAAATTAAAGTTATGTTTTTAACAAGTTAAAGTAGGTTTTTTACAAGTTAAAGTACATTTTTTACAAGTTGAAGTACGTTTTTACAAATTAAAGTACATTTGTTTCAAGTTAAACCACATTTTTGACAAGTTAAAGTACGTTTTTTACGAATGAATGTATGTTTATAACATGTTAAAGTTACGTTTTTACAAGTTAAAGTTACGTTTTGACAAGTTAAAGTAGTTTTTTACAAGTTAAAGTACGTTTTTTACAATTTAAAGTTACGTTTTAACAACTTAAACTTACGTTTTGAAACATTAAAATTACATTTTGAGAAGTTAAAGTACGTTTTTTATAAGTTAAAGTTACTTTTTTACAAGTTAAATTACGTTTTTAACAAGTTAAACTTACGTTTTGACAAATTAAAGTTATGTATTGACAAGTTGAAGTAGGTTTCTTACAAGTTAAAGCACGTTTTTTACAAGTTGAAGTACGTTTCTACAAGTTAAAGTACATTTGTTACAAGTTAAACCACATTTTTGACAAGTTAAAGTACGTTTTTTACGAATGAATGTATGTTTTTAACATATTAAAGTTACGTTTTTACAAGTTAAAGTTACATTTTGACAAGTTAAAGTAGGTTTTTTACAAGGTAATGTTACGTTTTTTACAAGTTAAAGTACGTTTTTTACAAGTTAAAGTATGTTTTTTACAAATTAAAGTTACGTTTTGACAAGTTAAAGTAGCTTTTTTACAAGTTAAAGTACGTTTTTTACAAATTGAAGTACGTTTTTACAAGTTAAAGTACATTTGTTTCAAGTTAAACCACATTTTTGACAAGTTAAAGTTACGTTTTGACAAGTTAGAGTTACGTTTTGACAAGTTAAAGTATTTTTTACAAGTTAAAGTACGTTTTTTACAATTTAAAGTTACGTTTTAACAACTTTAACTTACGTTTTGAAACATTAAAATTACATTTTGACAAGTTAAAGTACGTTTTTTATAAGTTAAAGTTACATTTTTTACAAGTTAAATCAAGTTAAAGTTAAAGTATAAGTTAAAGTTACTTTTTGACAAGTTAAATTACGTTTTTAACAAGTTACACTTATGTTTTGACAAATTAAAGTTTTGTTTTGACAAGTTAAAGTAGCTTTTTTACAAGTTAAAGTACGTTTTTTACAAGTTGAAGTACGTTTTTACAAGTTAAAGTACATTTGTTTCAAGTTAAACCACATTTTTGACAAGTTAAAGTTACGTTTTGACAAGTTAAAGTTACGTTTAGACACATTAAAATTACATTTTGACAAGTTAAAGTACGTTTTTTATAAGTTAAAGTTACATTTTTAACAAGTTAAATCAAGTTAAAGTTACATTATAAGTTAAACTTACGTTTTGACAAGTTAAATTACGGTTTTAACAAGTTAAACTTAAGTTTTGACAAATTAAAGTTATGTTTTGACAAGTTAAAGTAGGTTTTTTACAAGTTAAAGCACGTTTTTTACAAGTTGAAGTATGTTTTTACAAGTTAAAGTACATTTGTTACAAGTTAAACCACATTTAGGACAAGTTAAAGTACGTTTTTTACAAGTGAATGTATGTTTTTAACAATTTAGACTTATGTTTTGACAAGTTAAAGTTACGTTTTGACAAGTTAAAATATGTTTTTTACAAGTTAATGTTACGTTTTGACAAGTTAAAGTACGTTTTTTACAAGTTAAAGTACGTTTTTTACAAGTTAAAGTACGTTTTTTACAAGTTAAAGTTACGTTTTGACAAGTTAAATTACTGTTTGAACAAGTTACAATTACGTTTTGACAAATTAAAGTTATGTTTTAACAAGTTAAAGTAGGTTTTTTACAAGTTAAAGCACATTTTTTACAAGTTGAAGTACGTTTCTACAAGTTAAAGTACATTTGTTACAAGTTAAACCACATTTTTGACAAGTTAAAGTACGTTTTTTACAAGTGAATGTATGTTTTTAACAATTTAGACTTATGTTTTGACAAGTTAAAGTTACATTTTGACAAGTTAAAGTAGGTTTTTTACAAGGTAATGTTACGTTTTGACAAGTTAAAGTACGTTTTTTACAAGTTAAAGTACGTTTTTACAAGTTAAAGTACGGTTTTACAAGTTATAGTTACGTTTTGAAAAGTTAAATTACGTTTTTAACAAGTTACACTTATGTTTTGACAAATTAAAGTTATGTTTTTAACAAGTAAAAGTAGGTTTTTTACAAGTTAAAGTACATTTTTTACAAGTTGAAGTACGTTTTTACAAGTTAAAGTACATTTGTTTCAAGTTAAACCACATTTTTGACAAGTTAAAGTACGTTTTTTACGAATGAATGTATGTTTTTAACATGTTAAAGTTACGTTTTTACAAGTTAAAGTTACGTTTTGACAAGTTAAAGTAGTTTTTTACAAGTTAAAGTACGTTTTTTACAATTTAAAGTTACGTTTTAACAACTTAAACTTACGTTTTGAAACATTAAAATTACATTTTGAGAAGTTAAAGTACGTTTTTTATAAGTTAAAGTTACTTTTTTACAAGTTAAATTACGTTTTTAACAAGTTAAACTTACGTTTTGACAAATTAAAGTTATGTATTGACAAGTTGAAGTAGGTTTTTTTACAAGTTAAAGCACGTTTTTTACAAGTTGAAGTACGTTTTTACAAGTTAAAGTACATTTGTTACAATTTAAACCACATTTTTGACAAGTTAAAGTACATTTTTTTCAAATGAATGTATGTTTTTAACATGTAAAAGTTACGTTTTGACAAGTTAAAGTTACGTTTTGACAAGTTAAAGTATTTTTTTACAAGTTAAAGTACGTTTTTTACAATTTAAAGTTACGTTTTAACAACTTAAACTTACGTTTTGAAACATTAAAATTACATTTTGACAAGTTAAAGTACGTTTTTTATAAGTTAATGTTACGTTTTTTATAAGTTAAACTTACGTTTTGACAAGTTAAATTACGGTTTTAACAAGTTAAACTTACGTTTTGACAAATTAAAGTTATGTTTTGACAAGTTAAAGTAGGTTTTTTACAAGTTAAAGCACGTTTTTTACAAGTTGAAGTATGTTTTTACAAATTAAAGTACATTTGTTACAAGTTAAACCACATTTAGGACAAGTTAAAGTACGTTTTTTACAAGTGAATGTATGTTTTTAACAATTTAGACTTATGTTTTGACAAGTTAAAGTTACGTTTTGACAAGTTAAAATATGTTTTTTACAAGTTAATGTTACGTTTTGACAAGTTAAAGTACGTTTTTTACAAGTTAAAGTACGTTTTTTACAAGTTAAAGTACGTTTTTTACAAGTTAAAGTTACGTTTTGACAAGTTAAATTACTGTTTGAACAAGTTACAATTACGTTTTGACAAATTAAAGTTATGTTTTGACAAGTTAAAGTAGGTTTTTTACAAGTTAAAGCACGTTTTTTACAAGTTGAAGTACGTTTCTACAAGTTAAAGTACATTTTTTACAAGTTAAACCACATTTTTGACAAGTTAAAGTACGTTTTTTACAAGTGAATGTATGTTTTAACAATTTAGACTAATGTTTTGACAAGTTAAAGTTACATTTTGACAAGTTAAAGTAGGTTTTTTACAAGGTAATGTTACGTTTTGACAAGTTAAAGTACGTTTTTTACAAGTTAAAGTACGTTTTTTACAAGTTAAAGTACGTTTTTTACAAGTTAAAGTTACGTTTTGAAAAGTTAAATTACGTTTTTAACAAGTTACACTTATGTTTTGACAAATTAAAGTTATGTTTTTAACAAGTTAAAGTAGGTTTTTTACAAGTTAAAGTACATTTTTTACAAGTTGAAGTACGTTTTTACAAGTTAAAGTACATTTGTTTCAAGTTAAACCACATTTTTGACAAGTTAAAGTACATTTTTTACGAATGAATGTATGTTTTTAACATGTTAAAGTTACGTTTTTACAAGTTAAAGTTACGTTTTGACAAGTTAAAGTAGTTTTTTACAAGTTAAAGTACGTTTTTGCAATTTAAAGTTACGTTTTAACAACTTAAACTTACGTTTTGACACATTAAAATTACATTTTGACAAGGTAAAGTACATTTTTTATAAGTTAAAGTTACGTTTTGATAAGTTAAATTACGTTTTTAACAAGTTAAACTTACGTTTTGACAAATTAAAGTTATGTTTTGACAAGTTAAAGTAGGTTTTTTTCAAGTTAAAGCACGTTTTTACAAGTTGAAGTATGTTTTTACAAGTTAAAGTACATTTGTTACAAGTTAAACCACATTTTTGACAAGTTAAAGTACATTTTTTTCAAGTGAATGTATGTTTTTAACAATTTAACTTATGTTTTGACAAGTTAAAGTTACGTTTTGACAAGTTAAAGTAGTTTTTTTACAAGTTAATGTTACGTTTTGACAAGTTAAAGTACGTTTTTTACAAGTTAAAGTACATTTTTTACAAGTTAAAGTACGTTTTTTACAAGTTGAAGTACGTTTTTACATCTTAAAGTACATTTGTTTCAAGTTAAACCACATTTTTGACAAGTTAAAGTACGTTTATTACAAATGAATGTATGTTTTTAACACGTTAAAGTTACGTTTTGACAAGTTAAAGTTACGTTTTGACAAGTTCAAGTAGGCTTTTTACAAGTTAAAGCACGTTTTTACAAGTTGAAAAACGTTTTTACAAGTTAAAGTACATTTGTTACAAGTTAAACCACATTTTTGACAAGTTAAAGTACGTTTTTTACAAGTGAATGTATGTTTTTAACAATTTAGACTTATGTTTTGACAAGTTAAAGTTACGTTTTGACAAGTTAAAGTAGGTTTTTTACAAGTTAATGTTATGTTTTGACAAGTTAAAGTACGTTTTTTACATGTTAAAGTACGTTTTTTACAAGTTAAAGTACGTTTTTTACAAGTTAAAGTTACTTTTTGACAAGTTAAATTACGTTTTTAACAAGTTACACTTATGTTTTGACAAATTAAAGTTTTGTTTTGACAAGTTAAAGTAGCTTTTTTACAAGTTAAAGTACGTTTTTTACAAGTTGAAGTACGTTTTTACAACTTAAAGTACATTTGTTTCAAGTTAAACCACATTTTTGACAAGTTAAAGTTACGTTTTGACAAGTTAAAGTTACGTTTTGACAAGTTAAAGTATTTTTTACAAGTTAAAGTACGTTTTTTACAATTTAAAGTTACGTTTTAACAACTTTAACTTACGTTTTGAAACATTAAAATTACATTTTGACAAGTTAAAGTACGTTTTTTATAAGTTAAAGTTACATTTTTTACAAGTTAAATCAAGTTTTTCACAAGTTGAAGTACGTTTTTACAGGTTAAAGTACATTTGTTACAAGTTAAACTACATTTTTGACAAGTTAAAGTACGTTTTTTACAAGTGAATGTATGTTTTTAACAATTTAGACTTATGTTTTGACAAGTTAAAGTTACGTTTTGACAAGTTAAAGTAGGTTTTTTACAAGTTAATGTTACGTTTTGACAAGTTAAAGTACGTTTTTTTACAAGTTAAAGTACGTTTTTTACAAGTTAAAGTACGTTTTTTACAAGTTAAAATTACGTTTTGACAAGTTAAATTACGTTTTTAACAAGTTACACTTATATTTTGACAAATTAAAGTTATGTTTTGACAAGTTAAAGTAGGTTTTTTACAAGTTAAAGTACGTTTTTTACAAGTTGAAGTACGTTTTTACAAGTTAAAGTACATTTGTTTCAAGTTAAACCACATTTTTGACAAGTTAAAGTACGTTTTTTACGAATGAATGTATGTTTTTAACATGTTAAAGTTACGTTTTTACAAGTTAAAGTTACGTTTTGACAAGTTAAAGTATTTTTTTACAAGTTAAAGTACGTTTTTTACAATTTAAAGTTACGTTTTAACAACTTAAACTTACGGTTTGACACATTAAAATTACATTTTGACAAGTTAAAGTAAGTTTTTTATAAGTTAAACCTACGTTTTGACAAGTTAGATTACTGTTTTAACAAGTTACACTTACGTTTTGACAAATTAAAGTTATGTTTTGACAAGTTAAAGTAGGTTTCTTACAAGTTAAAGCACGTTTTTTACAAGTTGAAGTTCGTTTCTACAAGTTAAAGTACATTTGTTACAAGTTAAACCACATTTTTGACAAGTTAAAGTACGTTTTTTACGAATGAATGTATGTTTTTAACATGTTAAAGTTACGTTTTTACAAGTTAAAGTTACATTTTGACAAGTTAAAGTAGGTTTTTTACAAGGTAATGTTACGTTTTTTACAAGTTAAAGTACGTTTTTTACAAGTTAAAGTACGTTTTTTACAAATTAAAGTTACGTTTTGACAAGTTAAATTACGTTTTTAACAAGTTACACTTATGTTTTGACAAATTAAATTTATGTTTTGACAAGTTAAAGTAGGATTTTTACAAGTTAAAGTACGTTTTTTACAAGTTCAAGTACGGTTTCACAAGTTAAAGTACATTTGTTTCAAGTTAAACCACATTTTTGACAAGTTAAAGTACGTTTTTTACAAATGAATGTATGTTTTTAACATGTTAAAGTTACGTTTTGACAAGTTAAAGTACGTTTTTATAAGTTAAAGTACGTTTTTTACAAGTTAAAGTACGCATTCTTACAAGTTGAAGTACGTTTTTACAAGTTAATGTACATTTGTTACAAGTTAAACCACATTTTTGACAAGTTAAAGTAAGTTTTTTTCAAGTTAATGTGTGTTTTTCACAATTAAAACTTACGTTTTGACAAGTTAAAGTTACGTTTTGACAAGTTAAAGTAAGTTTTTTTACAAATTAAAGTACGTTTTTTACAAGTTAAAGTACGTTTTTACAAGTTAAAGTACGTTTGTTACAAGTTAAACAACATTTTTGACAAGTTAAAGTACGTTTTTTACAAGTTAATGTATGTTTTTAACAAGTTAAACTTACGTTTTGAAAAGTTAAAGTTACGTTTTGACAAGTTAAAGTAGTTTTTTACAAGTTAAAGTACGTTTTTAACAAGATAAAGTTACGTTTTAACAACTTAAAGTTACATTTTGACACGTTAAAATACGTTTTTTACATGTTAAAGTACGTTTTTTAAAAGTTAAAGTACGTTTTTTACAAGATGAAGTACATTTTTACAATTTAAAGTACATTTGTTACAAGTTAAACCACATTTTTTACAAGTTAAAGTAAGTTTTTTTCAAGTTAATGTGTGTTTTTCACAATTAAAACTTACGTTTTGACAAGTTAAAGTTACGTTTTGACAAGTTAAAGTAAGTTTTTTTACAAATTAAAGTACGTTTTTTACAGGTTAAAGTACGTTTTTACAAGTTAAAGTACGTTTGTTACAAGTTAAACAACATTTTTGACAAGTTAAAGTACGTTTTTTACAAGTTAATGTATGTTTTTAACAAGTTAAACTTACGTTTTGAAAAGTTAAAGTTACGTTTTGACAAGTTAAAGTAGTTTTTTACAAGTTAAAGTACGTTTTTTACAAGATAAAGTTACGTTTTAACAACTTAAAGTTACATTTTGCACGTTAAAATACGTTTTTTACATGTTAAAGTACGTTTTTTAAAAGTTAAAGTACGTTTTTTACAATTTAAAGTACATTTGTTACAAGTTAAACCACATATTTGACAAGTTAAAGTACGTTTTTTTCAAGTTAATGTGTGTTTTTAACAATTTAAAGTTACGTTTTTGACAAATTAAAGTTACATTTTGACATGTTAAAATACGTTTTTTACAAGTTAAAGTAAGTGTTTTACAAGTTGAAATACGTTTTTTACAAGTTAAAGTACATTTTCTACAAGTTAAAGTTACGTTATAACAACTTAAATTTACGTTTTGACACATTAAAATGAAATTTTGACAATTTAAAGTATGTCTTATACAATTTAAAGTTACGTTTTGATAAGTTTAATTATGTTTTGACAAGTTAAAGTTACGTTTTGACAAGTTAAAATAGGTTTTTTACAAATTAAAGTACGTTTTTAACAAGTGAATGTATGTTTTTAACAATTTAAACTTATGTTTTGACAAGTTTAAGTAACGTTTTCATTAATTAAAGTATGTTTTTTACAAATTAAAGTTACGTTTTGACAAGTTAAAGTACGTTTTTTATAAGTTAAAGTACGTTTTTTACAAGTTAAAGTACGCATTTTTACAAGTTGATGTACGTTTTTACAAGTTAATGTACATTTGTTACAAGTTAAACCACATTTTTGACAAGTTAATGTGTGTTTTTAACAATTTAAACTTTAGTTTTGACAAGTTAAAGTTACGTTTTGACAAGTTAAAGTAAGTTTTTTTACAAATTAAAGTACGTTTTTTACAAGTTAAAGTACGTTTTTACAAGTTAAAGTACGTTTGTTACAAGTTAAACAACATTTTTGACAAGTTAAAGTACGTTTTTTTACAAGTTAATGTATGTTTTTAACAAGTTAAACTTACGTTTTGAAAAGTTAATGTTACATTTTGACAAGTTAAAGTAGTTTTTTACAACTTAAAGTACTTTTTTTACAAGATAAAGTTACGTTTTGACACAATACAATTACATTATGACAAGTTAAAGTACGTTTTTTATAAGTTAAAGTTACGTTTTGACAAGTTCAACTACGTTTTTAACAAGTTAAAGTTACGTTTTGACAAATTAAAGTTACGTTTTGACAAGTTAAAGTAGGTCTTTTACAAGTTAAATTACGTTTTTTACAAGTTGAGGTATGTTTTTACAAGTTAAAGTACATTTGTTACAAGTTAAACCACATTTTTGACAAGTTAAAGTACGTTTTTTACAAGTGAATGTATGTTTTTAACAATTTAATATAACGTTTTGACAAGTTAAAGTAGGATTTTTACAAGTTAAAGTTACGTTTTGACAAATAAAAGTACGTTTTTTACAAATTAAAGTACGTTTTTTACAACTTGAAGTACATTTTTTACAAGTTAAAGTACATTTTTTAAAAGTTAAACCACATTTTTGACAAGTTAAAGTACGTTTTTTCAAAGTTAATGTGTGTTTTTAACAAGTTAAACTTACGTTTTGACAAATTAAAGTTACGTTTTGACAAGTTAAAGTAGGTTTTTTACAGGTTAAATTACGTTTTTTACAGGTTGAAGTACGTTTTTCCAAGTTAAAGTACATTCGTTACAAGTTAAACCACATTTTTGACAACTTAAAGTACGTTTTTTACAAGTGAATGTATGTTTTTAACAATTTAAACTTATGTTTGGACAAGTTAAAGTTACGTTTTGACAAGTTAAAGTAGGTTTTTTATAAGTTAAAGTTACGTATTGACAAGTTAAGGTACGTTTTTTTCAAGTTAAAGTACGTTTTTTACAAGTTAAAGTACGTTTTTTACACAATGAAGTATGTTTTTACAGGTTAAAGTACATTTGTTACAAGTTAAACCACATATTTGACAAGTTAAACTACGTTTTTTACAAGTGAATGTATGTTTTTAACAATTTAAACTTATGTTTTGAAAAGTTTAAGTTACGTTTTGATAAGTTAAAGTAGGTTTTTTACAAGTTAAAGTTACATTTTGACAAGTTAAAGTACGTTTTTTACAAGTTAAAGTACGTTTTTTACAAGTTAAAATACGCTTTTTTACAAGTTGAAGTACGTTTTTATAGGTTAATGTACATTTGTTTCAAGTTAAACCACATTTTTGACAAGTTAAAGAAGTTTTTCAAGTTAATTGGTGTTTTTAACAATTTAAACTTACGTTTTGACAAGTTAAAGTTACGTTTTGACAAGTTAAAGTATGTTTTTTTACAAATTAAAGTACGTTTTTTACAAGTTCAAGTACGTTTTTACAAGTTAAAATACATTTGTAACAAGTTCAACAACATTTTTGACAAGTTAAAGTACGTTTTTTACAAGTTAATGTATGTTTTTAACAAGTTAAACTTACGTTTAGAAAAGTTAAAGTTACGTTTTGTAAAGTTAAAGTAGTTTTTTACAAGTTAAAGTACGTTTTTTACAAGTTAAAGTTACGTTTTAACAACTTAAAGTTACATTTTGACAAGTTAAAGTACGTTTTTTTCAAGTTAATGTGTGTTTTTAACAATTTAAACTTACGTTTTGACAAGTTAAAGTTACGTTTTGACAAGTGAAAGTAGGTTTTTTACAAGTTAAAGTACGTTTTTTACAAGTTAAAGTTACGTTTTGACAAGTTAAATTACGTTTTTAACAAGTTACACTTATGTTTTAACAAATTAAAGTTATGTTTTGACAAGTTCAAGTAGGTTTTTTACAAGTTAAAGTACGTTTTTTACAAGTTGAAGTACGTTTTTACAAGTTAAAGTACATTTGTTTCAAGTTAAACCACATTTTTGACAAGTTAAAGTACGTTTTTTACAAATGAATGTATGTTTTTAACATGTTAAAGTTACGTTTTGACAAGTTAAAGTTACGTTTTGACAAGTTAAAGTAGTTTTTTTACAAGTTAAAGCACGTTTTTTACAATTTAAAGTTACGTTTTAACAACTTAAACTTACGTTTTGACACATTAAAATTACATTTTGACAAGTTAAAGTACGTTTTTTATAAGTTAAAGTTACGTTTTGACAAGTTAAATTACGTTTTTAACAAGTTAAACTTACGTTTTGACAAATTAAAGTTATGTTTTGACAAGTTAAAGTAGGTTTTTTACAAGTTGAAGTACGTTTTTACAAGTTAAAGTACATTTGTTACAAGTTAAACAACATTTTTGACAAGTTAAAGTACGTTTTTTTCAAGTGAATGTATGTTTTTAACAATTTAGACTTATGTTTTGACAAGTTAAAGTTACGTTTTGACAAGTTAAAGTAGGTTTTTTACAAGGTAATGTTACGTTTTGACAAGTTAAAGTACATTTTTTACAAGTTAAAGTTACGTTATGAGAAGTTAAATTACGTTTTTAACAAGTTACACTTATGTTTTGACAAATTAAAGTAATGTTTTGACAAGTTAAAGTAGGGTTTTTACAAGTTAAAATACATTTTTTACAAGTTGAAGTACGTTTTTACAAGTTAAAGTACATTTGTTTCAAGTCAAACCACATTTTTGACAAGTTAAAGTTACGTTTTGACAAGTTAAAGTATTTTTTTACAATTTAAAGTACGTTTTTTACAAGTTAAAGTACGTTGTTTATAAGTTAAAGTACGTTTTTTTACAAGTTAAAGTTACGTTTTGACAAGTTAAATTACGTTTTTAACAAGTTACACTTATGTTTTGACAAATTAAAGTTATGTTTTGACAAGTTAAAATAGGTTTTTTACAAGTTAAAGTACGTTTTTTACAAGTTGAAGTACCTTTTTACAAGTTAAAGTACATTTGTTTGAAGGTAAACCACATTTTTGACAAGTTAAAGTACGTTTTTTACAAATGAATGATGTTTTTAACATGTTAAAGTTACGTTTTGACAAGTTAAAGTTACGTTTTGACAAGTTAAAGTATTTTTTTACAAGTTAAAGTACATTTTTTACAATTTAAAGTTACATTTTAACAACTTATACTTATGTTTTGACACATTAAAATTACATTTTGACAAGTTAAAGAACGTTTTTTATAAGTTAAACTTACGTTTTGACAAGTTAAATTACGTTTGTAACAAGTTAAACTTACGTTTTGACAAATTAAAGTTATGTTTTGACAAGTTAAAGTAGGTTTTTTACAAGTTAAAGCACGTTTTTTACAAGTTGAAATACGTTTTTATAAGTTAAAGTACATTTGTTACAAGTTCACTCACATTTTTCACAAGTTAAAGTACGTTTTTTTCAAGTGAATGTATGTTTTTAACAATTTAGACTTATGTTATGAAAAGTTAAAGTTACGTTTTGACAAGTTTAAGTAGGTTTTTTACAAGGTAATGTTACGTTTTGACAAGTTAAAGTACGTTTTTTACAAGTTAAATTACGTTTTTAACAAGTTACACTTATGTTTTGACAAATTAAAGATACGTTTTTACAAGTTAAAGTTACGTTTTGACAAGTTAAAGTATTTTTTTACAAGTTAAAGTACGTTTTTTACAAGTTAAAGTTACGTCTTAACAACTTAAATTATTTTTTGAACATTAAAATTACATTTCGACAAGTTAAAGTTACGTTTTGACAAGTTAAATTATTTTATTACAACTTAAAGTACGTTTTTTACAAGTTAAAGTTACGTCCTAACAACTTAAATTACGTTTTGAACATTAAAATTACATTTTGACAAGTTAAAGTTACGTTTTGACAAGTTAAAGTAGGTTTTTTACAAGTTAAAGTACGCTTTTTACAAGTTAAAATACGTTTTTTACAAGTTAAAGTACGTTTTTTACAAGTTAAAGTACGTTTTTTACAAGTTAAAGATACGTTTTGACAAGTTAAATTACGTTTTTAACAAGTTACACTTATGTTTTGACAAATTAAAGTTATGTTTTGACAAGTTAAAGTAGGTTTTTTACAAGTTAAAGTACGTTTTTTACAAGTTGAAGTACGTTTTTACAAGTTAAAGTACATCTGTTTCAAGTTAAACCACATTTTTGACAAGTTAAAGTACGTTTTTTACAAATGAATGATTGTTTTTAACATGTTAAAGTTACGTTTTAACAAGTTGAAGTTACGTTTCGACAAGTTAAAGTATTTTTTTACAAGTTAAAGTACGTTTTTTACAATTTAAAGTTACGTTTTAACAACTTTAACTTACGTTTTGAAACATTAAAATTACATTTTGACAAGTTAAAGTACGTTTTTTATAAGTTAAAGTTACGTTTTGACAAGTTAAATTACGGTTTTAACAAGTTAAACTTACGTTTTGACAAATTAAAGTTATGTTTTGACAATTTAAAGTAGGTTTTTTACAAGTTAAATCACGTTTTTTACAAGTTAAAGTACGTTTTTACAGGTTAAAGTACATTTGTTACAAGTTAAACTACATTTTTGACAAGTTAAAGTACGTTTTTTACAAGTGAATGTATGTTTTTAACAATTTAGACTTATGTTTTGACAAGTTAAAGTTACGTTTTGACAAGTTAAAGTAGATTTTTTACAAGTTAATGTAACGTTTTGACAAGTTAAAGTACGTTTTTTTACAAGTTAAAGTACGTTTTTTACAAGTTAAAGTACGTTTTTTACAAGTTAAAGTTACGTTTTGACAAGTTAAATTACGTTTTTAACAAGTTACACTTATGTTTTGACAAATTAAAGTTATGTTTTGACAAGTTAAAGTAAGTTTTTCACAAGTTAAAGTATGTTTTTTACAAGTTGAACTACGTTTTTACAAGTTAAAGTACATTTGTTTCAAGTTAAGCCACATGTTTGACAAATTAAAGTACGTTTTTTACAAATGAATGTATGTTTTTAACATGTTAAAGTTACGTTTTGACAAGTTAAAGTTACGTTTTGACAAGTTAAAGTATTTTTTTACAAGTTAAAGTACGTTTTTTACAATTTAAAGTTACGTTCTAACAACTTTAACTTACGTTTTGAAACATTAAAATTACATTTTGACAAGTTAAAGTACGTTTTTTATAAGTTAAACTTACGTTTTGACAAGTTAAATTACGGTTTTAACAAGTTAAACTTACGTTTTGACAAATTAAAGTTATGTTTTGACAAGTTAAAGTATGTTTTTTACAAGTTAAATCACGTTTTTTACAAGTTGAAGTACGTTTTTACAGGTTAAAGTACATTTGTTACAAGTTAAACTACATTTTTGACAAGTTAAAGTACGTTTTTTACAAGTGAATGTATGTTTTTTACAATTTAGACTTATGTTTTGACAAGTTAAAGTTACGTTTTGACAAGTTAAAGTAGGTTTTTTACAAGTTAATGTTACGTTTTGACAAGTTAAAGTACGTTTTTTTACAAGTTAAAGTACGTTTTTTACAAGTTAAAGTACGTTTTTTACAAGTTAAAGTTACGTTTTGACAAGTTAAATAACGTTTTTAACAAGTTACACTTATGTTTTGACGAATCAAAGTTATGTTTTGACAAGTTAAAGTAAGTTTTTTACAAGTTAAAGTATGTTTTTTACAAGTTGAACTACGTTTTTACAAGTTAAAGTACATTTGTTTCAAGTTAAGCCACATGTTTGACAAATTAAAGTACGTTTTTTACAAATGAATGTATGTTTTTAACATGTTAAAGTTACGTTTTGACAAGTTAAAGTTACGTTTTGACAAGTTAAAGTATTTTTTTACAAGTTAAAGTACGTTTTTAACAATTTAAAGTTACGTTCTAACAACTTTAACTTACGTTTTGAAACATTAAAATTACATTTAGACAAGTTAAAGTACGTTTTTTATAAGTTAAACTTACGTTTTGACAAGTTGAATTACGGTTTTAACAAGTTAAACTTACATTTTGACAAATTAAAGTTATGTTTTGACAAGTTAAAGTAGGTTTTTTACAAGTTAAATCACGTTTTTTACAAGTTGAAGTACGTTTTTACAGGTTAAAGTACATTTGTTACAAGTTAAACTACATTTTTGACAAGTTAAAGTACGTTTTTTACAAGTGAATGTATGTTTTTAACAATGTAGGCTTATGTTTTAACAAGTTAAAGTTACGTTTTGACAAGTTAAAGTAGGTTTTTTACAAGTTAAAGCACGTTTTTTACAAGTTGAAGTATGTTTTTACAAGTTAAAGTACATTTGTTACAAGTTAAACCACATTTATGACAAGTTAAAGTACGTTTTTTACAAGTGAATGTATGTTTTTTACAAGTTAAAGTACGTTTTTTTACAAGTTAAAGTACGTTTTTTACAAGTTAAAGTACGTTTTTTACAAGTTAAAGTTACGTTTTGACAAGTTAAATTACGTTTTTAACAAGTTACACTTATGTTTTGACAAATTAAAGTTATGTTTTGACAAGTTAAAGTAAGTTTTTCACAAGTTAAAGTATGTTTTTTACAAGTTGAACTACGTTTTTACAAGTTAAAGTACATTTGTTTCAAGTTAAACCACATTTTTGACAAGTTAAAGTACGTTTTTTACAAATGAATGTATGTTTTTAACATGTTAAAGTTACGTTTTGACAAGTTAAAGTTACGTTTTGACAAGTTAAAGTATTTTTTTACAAGTTAAAGTACGTTTTTTACAAGTTAAAGTACGTTGTTTATAAGTTAAAGTACGTTTTTTACAATTTAAAGTTACGTTTTAACAACTTAAACTTACGTTTTGACACATTAAAATTACATTTTGACAAGTTAAAGTACGTTTTTTATAAGTTAAACTTACGTTTTGACAAGTTAAATTACGGTTTTAACAAGTTAAACTTACGTTTTGACAAATTAAAGTTATGTTTTGACAAGTTAAAGTAGGTTTTTTACAAGTTAAAGCACGTTTTTTACAAGTTAAAGTACGTTTTTTACAAGTTGAAGTATGTTTTTACAAGTTAAAGTACATTTGTTACAAGTTAAACCACATTTATGACAAGTTAAAGTACGTTTTTTACAAGTGAATGTATGTTTTTTACAAGTTAAAGTACGTTTTTTTACAAGTTAAAGTACGTTTTTACAAGTTAAAGTACGTTTTTTACAAGTTAAAGTTACGTTTTGACAAGTTAAATTACGTTTTTAACAAGTTACACTTATGTTTTGACAAATTAAAGTTATGTTTTGACAAGTTAAAGTAAGTTTTTCACAAGTTAAAGTATGTTTTTTACAAGTTGAACTACGTTTTTACAAGTTAAAGTACATTTGTTTCAAGTTAAGCCACATGTTTGACAAATTAAAGTACGTTTTTTACAAATGAATGTATGTTTTTAACATGTTAAAGTTACGTTTTGACAAGTTAAAGTTACGTTTTTACAAGTTAAAGTATTTTTTTACAAGTTAAAGTACGTTTTTTACAATTTAAAGTTACGTTCTAACAACTTTAACTTACGTTTTGAAACATTAAAATTACATTTAGACAAGTTAAAGTACGTTTTTTATAAGTTAAACTTACGTTTTGACAAGTTAAATTACGGTTTTAACAAGTTAAACTTACGTTTTGACAAATTAAAGTTATGTTTTGACAATTTAAAGTAGGTTTTTTACAAGTTAAATCACGTTTTTTACAAGTTGAAGTACGTTTTTACAAGTTAAAGTACATTTGTTACAAGTTAAACCACATTTATGACAAGTTAAAGTACGTTTTTTACAAATGAATGTATGTTTTTAACAATTTAGACTTATGTTTTGACAAGTTAAAGTTATGTTTTGACAAGTTAAAGTAGGTTTTTTACAAGTTAATGTTACGTTTTGACAAGTTAAAGTACGTTTTTTACAAGTTAAAGTACGTTTTTTACAAGTTAAAGTACGTTGTTTATAAGTTAAAGTACGTTTTTTACAATTTAAAGTTACGTTTTAACAACTTAAACTTACGTTTTGACACATTAAAATTACATTTTGACAAGTTAAAGTACGTTTTTTATAAGTTAAACTTACGTTTTTGACAAGTTAAATTACGGTTTTAACAAGTTAAACTTACGTTTTGACAAATTAAAGTTATGTTTTGACAAGTTAAAGTAGGTTCTTTACAAGTTAAAGCACGTTTTTTACAAGTTAAAGTACGTTTTTTACAAGTTGAAGTATGTTTTTACAAGTTAAAGTACATTTGTTACAAGTTAAACCACATTTATGACAAGTTAAAGTACGTTTTTTACAAGTGAATGTATGTTTTTTACAAGTTAAAGTACGTTTTTTTACAAGTTAAAGTACGTTTTTTACAAGTTAAAGTACGTTTTTTACAAGTTAAACTTACGTTTTGACAAGTTAAATTACGTTTTTAACAAGTTACACTTATGTTTTGACAAATTAAAGTTATGTTTTGACAAGTTAAAGTAAGTTTTTCACAAGTTAAAGTATGTTTTTTACAAGTTGAACTACGTTTTTACAAGTTAAAGTACATTTGTTACAAGTTAAACCACATTTATGACAGGTTAAAGTACGTTTTTTACAAGTGAATGTATGTTTTTAACAATTTAGACTTATGTTTTGACAAGTTAAAGTTATGTTTTGACAAGTTAAAGTAGGTTTTTTACAAGTTAATGTTACGTTTTGACAAGTTAAAGTACGTTTTTTACAAGTTAAAGTACGTTTTTTTACAAGTTAAAGTACGTTTTTTACAAGTTAAAGTTACGTTTTGACAAGTTAAATTACTGTTTGAACAAGTTACAATTACGTTTTGACAAGTTAAAGTAGGCTTTTTACAAGTTAAAGCACGTTTTTTACAAGTTGAAGTACGTTTCTACAAGTTAAAGTACATTTGTTACAAGTTAAACCACATTTTTGACAAGTTAAAGTACGTTTTTTACAAGTGAATGTATGTTTTTAACAATTTAGACTTATGTTTTGACAAGTTAAAGTTACATTTTGACAAGTTAAAGTAGGTTTTTTACAAGGTAATGTTACGTTTTGACAAGTTAAAGTACGTTTTTTACAAGTTAAAGTACGTTTTTTACAAGTTAAAGTTACGTTTTGAAAAGTTAAATTACGTTTTTAACAAGTTACACTTATGTTTTGACAAATTAAAGTTATGTTTTTAACAAGTTAAAGTAAGTTTTTTACAAGTTAAAGTACATTTTTTACAAGTTGAAGTACGTTTTTACAAATTAAAGTACATTTGTTTCAAGTTAAACCACATTTTTTGACAAGTTAAAGTACGTTTTTTACGAATGAATGTATGTTTTTAACATGTTAAAGTTACGTTTTTACAAGTTAAAGTTACGTTTTGACAAGTTAAAGTAGTTTTTTACAAGTTAAAGTACGTTTTTTACAATTTAAAGTTACGTTTTAACAACTTAAACTTACGTTTTGAAACATTAAAATTACATTTTGACAAGTTAAAGTACGTTTTTTATAAGTTAAACTTACGTTTTGACAAGTTAAATTACGGTTTTAACAAGTTAAAGTTACGTTTTGACAAATTAAAGTTATGTTTTGACAAGTTAAAGTAGGTTTTTTACAAGTTAAAGCACGTTTTTTACAAGTTGAAGTATGTTTTTACAAGTTAAAGTACATTTGTTACAAGTTAAACCACATTTATGACAAGTTAAAGTACGTTTTTTACAAGTGAATGTATGTTTTTAACAATTTAGACTTATGTTTTGACAAGTTAAAGTTATGTTTTGACAAGTTAAAGTAGGTTTTTTACAAGTTAATGTTACGTTTTGACAAGTTAAAGTACGTTTTTTACAAGTTAAAGTACGTTTTCTACAAGTTAAAGTACGTTTTTTACAAGTTAAAGTTACGTTTTGACAAGTTAAATTACTGTTTGAACAAGTTACAATTACGTTTTGACAAATTAAAGTTATGTTTTGACAAGTTAAAGTAGGCTTTTTACAAGTTAAAGCACGTTTTTTACAAGTTCAAGTACGTTTCTACAAGTTAAAGTACATTTGTTACAAGTTAAACCACATTTTTGACAAGTTAAAGTACGTTTTTTACAAGTGAATGTATGTTTTTAACAATTTAGACTTATGTTTTGACAAGTTAAAGTTACATTTTGACAAGTTAAAGTAGGTTTTTTACAAGGTAATGTTACGTTTTGACAAGTTAAAGTACGATTTTTACAAGTTAAAGTACGTTTTTTACAAGTTAAAGTTACGTTTTGAAAAGTTAAATTACGTTTTTAACAAGTTACACTTATGTTTTGACAAATTAAATTTATGTTTTTAACAAGTTAAAGTAAGTTTTTTACAAGTTAAAGTACATTTTTCACAAGTTGAAGTACGTTTTTACAAATTAAAGTACATTTGTTTCAAGTTAAACCACATTTTTGACAAGTTAAAGTACGTTTTTTACGAATGAATGTATGTTTTTAACATGTTAAAGTTACGTTTTTACAAGTTAAAGTTACGTTTTGACAAGTTAAAGTAGTTTTTTACAAGTTAAAGTACGTTTTTTACAATTTAAAGTTACGTTTTAACAACTTAAACTTACGTTTTGAAACATTAAAATTACATTTTGAGAAGTTAAAGTACGTTTTTTATAAGTTAAAGTTACTTTTTTACAAGTTAAATTACGTTTTTAACAAGTTAAACTTACGTTTTGACAAATTAAAGTTATGTATTGACAAGTTGAAGTAGGTTTTTTACAAGTTAAAGCACGTTTTTTACAAGTTGAAGTACGTTTTTACAAGTTAAAGTACATTTGTTACAAGTTAAACCACATTTTTGACAAGTTAAAGTACATTTTTTTCAAATGAATGTATGTTTTTAACATGTAAAACTTACGTTTTGACAAGTTAAAGTTACGTTTTGACAAGTTAAAGTATTTTTTTACAAGTTAAAGTACGTTTTTTACAATTTAAAGTTACGTTTTAACAACTTAAACTTACGTTTTGAAACATTAAAATTACATTTTGACAAGTTTAAGTACGTTTTTTACAAGTTAAAGTTACGTTTTGACAAGTTAAATTACTGTTTGAACAAGTTACAATTACGTTTTGACAAGTTAAAGTAGGCTTTTTACAAGTTAAAGCACGTTTTTTACAAGTTGAAGTACGTTTCTACAAGTTAAATTACATTTGTTACAAGTTAAACCACATTTTTGACAAGTTAAAGTACGTTTTTTACAAGTGAATGTATGTTTTTAACAATTTAGACTTATGTTTTGAAAAGTTAAAGTTACATTTTGACAAGTTAAAGTAGGTTTTTTACAAGGTAATGTTACGTTTTGACAAGTTAAAGTACGTTTTTTACAAGTTAAAGTACGTTTTTTACAAGTTAAAGTTACGTTTTGAAAAGTTAAATTACGTTTTTAACAAGTTACACTTATGTTTTGACAAATTAAAGTTATGTTTTTAACAAGTTAAAGTAAGTTTTTTACAAGTTAAAGTACATTTTTTACAAGTTGAAGTACGTTTTTACAAATTAAAGTACATTTGTTTCAAGTTAAACCACATTTTTGACAAGTTAAAGTACGTTTTTTACGAATGAATGTATGTTTTTAACATGTTAAAGTTACGTTTTTACAAGTTAAAGTTACGTTTTGACAAGTTAAAGTAGTTTTTTACAAGTTAAAGTACGTTTTTTACAATTTAAAGTTACGTTTTAACAACTTAAACTTACGTTTTGAAACATTAAAATTACATTTTGACAAGTTAAAGTACGTTTTTTATAAGTTAAACTTACGTTTTGACAAGTTAAATTACGGTTTTAACAAGTTAAACTTACGTTTTAAAAAATTAAAGTTATGTTTTCACAAGTTAAAGTAGGTTTTTTACAAGTTAAAGCACGTTTTTTACAAGTTGAAGTATGTTTTTACAAGTTAAAGTACATTTGTTACAAGTTAAACCACATTTATGACAAGTTAAAGTACGTTTTTTACAAGTGAATGTATGTTTTTAACAATTTAGACTTATGTTTTGACAAGTTAAAGTTATGTTTTGACAAGTTAAAGTAGGTTTTTTACAAGTTAATGTTACGTTTTGACAAGTTAAAGTACGTTTTTTACAAGTTAAAGTACGTTTTCTACAAGTTAAAGTACGTTTTTTACAAGTTAAAGTTACGTTTTGACAAGTTAAATTACTGTTTGAACAAGTTACAATTACGTTTTGACAAATTAAAGTTATGTTTTGACAAGTTAAAGTAGGCTTTTTACAAGTTAAAGCACGTTTTTTACAAGTTCAAGTACGTTTCTACAAGTTAAAGTACATTTGTTACAAGTTAAACCACATTTTTGACAAGTTAAAGTACGTTTTTTACAAGTGAATGTATGTTTTTAACAATTTAGACTTATGTTTTGACAAGTTAAAGTTACATTTTGACAAGTTAAAGTAGGTTTTTTACAAGGTAATGTTACGTTTTGACAAGTTAAAGTACGATTTTTACAAGTTAAAGTACGTTTTTTACAAGTTAAAGTTACGTTTTGAAAAGTTAAATTACGTTTTTAACAAGTTACACTTATGTTTTGACAAATTAAAGTTATGTTTTTAACAAGTTAAAGTAAGTTTTTTACAAGTTAAAGTACATTTTTTACAAGTTGAAGTACGTTTTTACAAATTAAAGTACATTTGTTTCAAGTTAAACCACATTTTTGACAAGTTAAAGTACGTTTTTTACGAATGAATGTATGTTTTTAACATGTTAAAGTTACGTTTTTACAAGTTAAAGTTACGTTTTGACAAGTTAAAGTAGTTTTTTACAAGATAAAGTACGTTTTTTACAATTTAAAGTTACGTTTTAACAACTTAAACTTACGTTTTGAAACATTAAAATTACATTTTGAGAAGTTAAAGTACGTTTTTTATAAGTTAAAGTTACTTTTTTACAAGTTAAATTACGTTTTTAACAAGTTAAACTTACGTTTTGACAAATTAAAGTTATGTATTGACAAGTTAAAGTAGGTTTTTTACAAGTTAAAGCACGTTTTTTACAAGTTGAAGTACGTTTTTACAAGTTAAAGTACATTTGTTACAAGTTAAACCACATTTTTGACAAGTTAAAGTACATTTTTTTCAAATGAATGTATGTTTTTAACATGTTAAAGTTACGTTTTGACAAGTTAAAGTTACGTTTTGACAAGTTAAAGTATTTTTTTACAAGTTAAAGTACGTTTTTTTACAATTTAAAGTTACGTTTTAACAACTTAAACTTACGTTTTGAAACATTAAAATTACATTTTGACAAGTTAAAGTACGTTTTTTATAAGTTAATGTTACGTTTTTTATAAGTTAAACTTACGTTTTTTACAATTTAAAGTTACGTTTTAACAACTTAAACTTACGTTTTGAAACATTAAAATTACATTTTGACAAGTTAAAGTACGTTTTTTATAAGTTAATGTTACGTTTTTTATAAGTTAAACTTACGTTTTGACAAGTTAAATTACGGTTTTAACAAGTTAAACTTACGTTTTGACAAATTAAAGTTATGTTTTGACAAGTTAAAGTAGGTTTTTTACAAGTTAAAGCACGTTTTTTACAAGTTGAAGTATGTTTTTACAAGTTAAAGTACATTTGTTACAAGTTAAACCACATTTAGGACAAGTTAAAGTACGTTTTTTACAAGTGAATGTATGTTTTTAACAATTTAGACTTATGTTTTGACAAGTTAAAGTTACGTTTTGACAAGTTAAAGTAGGTTTTTTACAAGTTAATGTTACGTTTTGACAAGTTAAAGTACGATTTTTACAAGTTAAAGTACGTTTTTTACAAGTTAAAGTTACGTTTTGAAAAGTTAAATTACGTTTTTAACAAGTTACACTTATGTTTTGACAAGTTAAAGTTATGTTTTTAACAAGTTAAAGTAAGTTTTTTACAAGTTAAAGTACATTTTTTACAAGTTGAAGTACGTTTTTACAAATTAAAGTACATTTGTTTCAAGTTAAACCACATTTTTGACAAGTTAAAGTACGTTTTTTACGAATGAATGTATGTTTTTAACATGTTAAAGTTACGTTTTTACAAGTTAAAGTTACGTTTTGACAAGTTAAAGTAGTTTTTTACAAGATAAAGTACGTTTTTTACAATTTAAAGTTACGTTTTAACAACTTAAACTTACGTTTTGAAACATTAAAATTACATTTTGAGAAGTTAAAGTACGTTTTTTATAAGTTAAAGTTACTTTTTGACAAGTTAAATTACGTTTTTAACAAGTTAAACTTACGTTTTGACAAATTAAAGTTATGTATTGACAAGTTGAAGTAGGTTTTTTACAAGTTAAAGCACGTTTTTTACAAGTTGAAGTACGTTTTTACAAGTTAAAGTACATTTGTTACAAGTTAAACCACATTTTTGACAAGTTAAAGTACATTTTTTTCAAATGAATGTATGTTTTTAACATGTAAAACTTACGTTTTGACAAGTTAAAGTTACGTTTTGACAAGTTAAAGTATTTTTTTACAAGTTAAAGTACGTTTTTTACAATTTAAAGTTACGTTTTAACAACTTAAACTTACGTTTTGAAACATTAAAATTACATTTTGACAAGTTAAAGTACGTTTTTTATAAGTTAATGTTACGTTTTTTATAAGTTAAACTTACGTTTTTTACAATTTAAAGTTACGTTTTAACAACTTAAACTTACGTTTTGAAACATTAAAATTACATTTTGACAAGTTAAAGTACGTTTTTTATAAGTTAATGTTACGTTTTTTATAAGTTAAACTTACGTTTTGACAAGTTAAATTACGGTTTTAACAAGTTAAACTTACGTTTTGACAAATTAAAGTTATGTTTTGACAAGTTAAAGTAGGTTTTTTACAAGTTAAAGCACGTTTTTTACAAGTTGAAGTATGTTTTTACAAGTTAAAGTACATTTGTTACAAGTTAAACCACATTTAGGACAAGTTAAAGTACGTTTTTTACAAGTGAATGTATGTTTTTAACAATTTAGACTTATGTTTTGACAAGTTAAAGTTACGTTTTGACAAGTTAAAGTAGGTTTTTTACAAGTTAATGTTACGTTTTGACAAGTTAAAGTACGTTTTTTACAAGTTAAAGTACGTTTTTTACAAGTTAAAGTACGTTTTTTACAAGTTAAAGTTACGTTTTGACAAGTTAAATTACTGTTTGAACAAGTTACAATTACGTTTTGACAAATTAAAGTTATGTTTTGACAAGTTAAAGTAGGTTTTTTACAAGTTAAAGCACGTTTTTTACAAGTTGAAGTACGTTTCTACAAGTTAAAGTACATTTGTTACAAGTTAAACCACATTTTTGACAAGTTAAAGTACGTTTTTTACAAGTGAATGTATGTTTTTAACAATTTAGACTTATGTTTTGACAAGTTAAAGTTACATTTTGACAAGTTAAAGTAGGTTTTTTACAAGGTAATGTTACGTTTTGACAAGTTAAAGTACGTTTTTTACAAGTTAAAGTACGTTTTTTACAAGTTAAAGTACGTTTTTTACAAGTTAAAGTTACGTTTTGAAAAGTTAAATTACGTTTTTAACAAGTTACACTTATGTTTTGACAAATTAAAGTTATGTTTTTAACAAGTTAAAGTAAGTTTTTTACAAGTTAAAGCACGTTTTTTACAAGTTGAAGTACGTTTTTACAAGTTAAAGTACATTTGTTACAAGTTAAACCACATTTTTGACAAGTTAAAGTACATTTTTTTCAAATGAATGTATGTTTTTAACATGTAAAAGTTACGTTTTGACAAGTTAAAGTTACGTTTTGACAAGTTAAAGTATTTTTTTACAAGTTAAAGTACGTTTTTTACAATTTAAAGTTACGTTTTAACAACTTAAACTTACGTTTTGAAACATTAAAATTACATTTTGACAAGTTAAAGTACGTTTTTTATAAGTTAATGTTACGTTTTTTATAAGTTAAACTTACGTTTTGACAAGTTAAATTACGGTTTTATTTGACAAATTAAAGTTATGTTTTGACAAGTTAAAGTAGGTTTTTTACAAGTTAAAGCACGTTTTTTACAAGTTGAAGTATGTTTTTACAAGTTAAAGTACATTTGTTACAAGTTAAACCACATTTAGGACAAGTTAAAGTACGTTTTTTACAAGTGAATGTATGTTTTTAACAATTTAGACTTATGTTTTGACAAGTTAAAGTTACGTTTTGACAAGTTAAAGTAGGTTTTTTACAAGTTAATGTTACGTTTTGACAAGTTAAAGTACGTTTTTTACAAGTTAAAGTACGTTTTTTACAAGTTAAAGTACGTTTTTTACAAGTTAAAGTTACGTTTTGACAAGTTAAATTACTGTTTGAACAAGTTACAATTACGTTTTGACAAATTAAAGTTATGTTTTGACAAGTTAAAGTAGGTTTTTTACAAGTTAAAGCACGTTTTTTACAAGTTGAAGTACGTTTCTACAAGTTAAAGTACATTTGTTACAAGTTAAACCACATTTTTGACAAGTTAAAATACGTTTTTTACAAGTGAATGTATGTTTTTAACAATTTAGACTTATGTTTTGACAAGTTAAAGTTACATTTTGACAAGTTAAAGTAGGTTTTTTACAAGGTAATGTTACGTTTTGACAAGTTAAAGTACGTTTTTTACAAGTTAAAGTACGTTTTTTACAAGTTAAAGTACGTTTTTTACAAGTTAAAGTTACGTTTTGAAAAGTTAAATTACGTTTTTAACAAGTTACACTTATGTTTTGACAAATTAAAGTTATGTTTTTAACAAGTTAAAGTAAGTTTTTTACAAGTTAAAGTACATTTTTTAAAAGTTGAAGTACGTTTTTACAAATTAAAGTACATTTGTTTCAAGTTAAACCACATTTTTGACAAGTTAAAGTACGTTTTTTTACGAATGAATGTATGTTTTTAACATGTTAAAGTTACGTTTTTACAAGTTAAAGTTACGTTTTGACAAGTTAAAGTAGTTTTTTACAAGTTAAAGTACGTTTTTTACAATTTAAAGTTACGTTTTAACAACTTAAACTTACGTTTTGAAACATTAAAATTACATTTTGAGAAGTTAAAGTACGTTTTTTATAAGTTAAAGTTACTTTTTTACAAGTTAAATTACGTTTTTAACAAGTTAAACTTACGTTTTGACAAATTAAAGTTATGTATTGACAAGTTGAAGTAGGTTTTTTACAAGTTAAAGCACGTTTTTTACAAGTTGAAGTACGTTTTTACAAGTTAAAGTACATTTGTTACAAGTTAAACCACATTTTTGACAAGTTAAAGTACATTTTTTTCAAATGAATGTATGTTTTTAACATGTAAAAGTTACGTTTTGACAAGTTAAAGTTACGTTTTGACAAGTTAAAGTATTTTTTTTACAAGTTAAAGTACGTTTTTTACAATTTAAAGTTACGTTTTAACAACTTAAACTTACGTTTTGAAACATTAAAATTACATTTTGACAAGTTAAAGTACGTTTTTACAAGTTAAAGTACATTTGTTACAAGTTAAACCACATTTTTGACAAGTTAAAGTACGTTTTTTACAAGTGAATGTATGTTTTTAACAATTTAGACTTATGTTTTGACAAGTTAAAGTTACGTTTTGACAAGTTAAAGTAGGTTTTTTACAAGTTAATGTTATGTTTTGACAAGTTAAAGTACGTTTTTTACAAGTTAAAGTACGTTTTTTACAAGTTAAAGTACGTTTTTTACAAGTTAAAGTTACTTTTTGACAAGTTAAATTACGTTTTTAACAAGTTACACTTATGTTTTAACAAATTAAAGTTTTGTTTTGACAAGTTAAAGTAGCTTTTTTACGAGTCAAAGTACGTTTTTTACAAGTTGAAGTACGTTTTTACAAGTTAAAGTACATTTGTTTCAAGTTAAACCACATTTTTGACAAGTTAAAGTACGTTTTTTACGAATGAATGTATGTTTTTAACAATTTAGACTTATGTTTTGACAAGTTAAAGTTACGTTTTGACAAGTTAAAGTAGGTTTTTTACAAGTTAATGTTACGTTTTGACAAGTTAAAGTACGTTTTTTTACAAGTTAAAGTACGTTTTTTACAAGTTAAAGTACGTTTTTTACAAGTTAAAATTACGTTTTGACAAGTTAAATTACGTTTTTAACAAGTTACACTTATATTTTGACAAATTAAAGTTATGTTTTGACAAGTTAAAGTAGGTTTTTTACAAGTTAAAGTACGTTTTTTACAAGTTGAAGTATGTTTTTACAAGTTAAAGTACATTTGTTTCAAGTTAAACCACATTTTTGACAAGTTAAAGTACGTTTTTTACGAATGAATGTATGTTTTTAACATGTTAAAGTTACGTTTTTACAAGTTAAAGTTACGTTTTGACAAGTTAAATTATTTTTTTACAAGTTAAAGTACGTTTTTTACAATTTAAAGTTACGTTTTAACAACTTAAACTTACGGTTTGACACATTAAAATTACATTTTGACAAGTTAAAGTAAGTTTTTTATAAGTTAAACTTACGTTTTGACAAGTTAAATTACTGTTTTAACAAGTTACACTTACGTTTTGACAAATTAAAGTTATGTTTTGACAAGTTAAAGTAGGTTTTTTACAAGTTAAAGTACGTTTTTTACAAGTTGAAGTATGTTTTTACAAGTTAAAGTACATTTGTTTCAAGTTAAACCACATTTTTGACAAGTTAAAGTACGTTTTTTACGAATGAATGTATGTTTTTAACATGTTAAAGTTACGTTTTTACAAGTTAAAGTTACGTTTTGACAAGTTAAATTATTTTTTTACAAGTTAAAGTACGTTTTTTACAATTTAAAGTTACGTTTTAACAACTTAAACTTACGGTTTGACACATTAAAATTACATTTTGACAAGTTAAAGTAAGTTTTTTATAAGTTAAACTTACGTTTTGACAAGTTAGATTACTGTTTTAACAAGTTACACTTACGTTTTGACAAATTAAAGTTATGTTTTGACAAGTTAAAGTAGGTTTCTTACAAGTTAAAGCACGTTTTTTACAAGTTGAAGTACGTTTCTACAAGTTAAAGTACATTTGTTACAAGTTAAACCACATTTTTGACTAGTTAAAGTACGTTTTTTACGAATGAATGTATGTTTTTAACATGTTAAAGTTACTTTTTTACAAGTTAAAGTTACATTTTGACAAGTTAAAGTAGGTAATTTACAAGGTAATGTTACGTTTTTTACAAGTTAAAGTACGTTTTTTACAAGTTAAAGTACGTTTTTTACAAATTAAAGTTACGTTTTGACAAGTTAAGTTACGTTTTTAACAAGTTACACTTATGTTTTGACAAATTAAATTTATGTTTTGACAAGTTAAAGTAGGATTTTTACAAGTTAAAGTACGTTTTTTACAAGTTCAAGTACGTTTTTACAAGTTAAAGTACATTTGTTTCAAGTTAAATCACATTTTTGACAAGTTAAAGTACGTTTTTTACAAATGAATGTATGTTTTTAACAAGTTAAAGTTACGTTTTGACAAGTTAAAGTAGTTTTTTTACAAGTGAAAGCACGTTTTTTACAATTTAAAGTTACGTTTTAACAACTTAAACTTACGTTTTGACACATTAAAATTACATTTTGACAAGTTAAAGTACGTTTTTTATAAGTTAAAGTTACGTTTTGACAAGTTAAATTACGTTTTTAACAAGTTATACTTACGTTTTGACAAATTAAAGTTATGTTTTGACAAGTTAAAGTAGGTTTTTTACAAGTTGAAGTACGTTTTTACAAGTTAAAGTACATTTGTTACAAGTTAAACAATATTTTTGACAAGTTAAAGTAAGTTTTTTTCAAGTGAATGTATGTTTTTAACAATTTAGACTTATGTTTTGACAAGTTAAAGTTACGTTTTGACAAGTTAAAGTAGGTTTTTTACAAGGTAATGTTACGTTTTGACAAGTTAAAGTACATTTTTTACAAGTTAAAGTTACGTTATGAGAAGTTAAATTACGTTTTTAACAAGTTACACTTATGTTTTGACAAATTAAAGTAATGTTTTGACAAGTTAAAGTAGGTTTTTTACAAGTTAAAATACATTTTTTACAAGTTGAAGTACGTTTTTACAAGTTAAAGTACATTTGTTTCAAGTCAAACCACATTTTTGACAAGTTAAAGTACGTTTTTTACGAATGAATGTATGTTTTTAACATGTTAAAGTTACGTTTTTACAAGTTAAAGTTATGTTTTGATAAGTTAAAGTAGTTTTTTACAAGTTAAAGTACGTTTTTTACAATTTAAAGTTACGTTTTAACAACTTAAACTTACGTTTTGACACATTTAAATTTCATTTTGACAAGGTAAAGGACGTTTTTTATAAGTTAAAGTTACGTTTTGACAAGTTAAATTACGTTTTTAACAAGTTAAACTTACGTTTTGACAAATTAAAGTTATGTTTTGACAAGTTAAAGTAGGTTTTTTTCAAGTTAAAGCATGTTTTTACAAGTTGAAGTATGTTTTTACAAGTTAAAGTACATTTGTTACAAGTTAAACCACATTTTTGACAAGTTAAAGTACGTTTTTTCAAGTGAATGTATGGTTTTAACAATTTAAACTTATGTTTTAACAAGTTAAAGTTACGTTTTGACAAGTTAAAGTAGCTTTTTTACAAGTTAAAGTACGTTTTTTACAAGTTGAAGTACGTTTTTACAAGTTAAAGTACATTTGTTTCAAGTTAAACCACATTTTTGACAAGTTAAAGTACGTTTTTTACAAATGAATGTATGTTTTGAACATGTTAAAGTTACGTTTTGACAAGTTAAAGTTACGTTTTGACAAGTTAAAGTATTTTTTACAAGTTAAAGTACGTTTTTTACAATTTAAAGTTACGTTTTAACAACTTTAACTTACGTTTTGAAACATTAAAATTACATTTCGACAAGTTAAAGTACGTTTTTTATAAGTTAAAGTTACATTTTTTACAATTTAAATCAAGTTTTTCACAAGTTGAAGTACGTTTTTACAGGTTAAAGTACATTTGTTACAAGTTAAACTACATTTTTGACAAGTTAAAGTACGTTTTTTACAAGTGAATGTATGATTTTAACAATTTAGAATTATGTTTTGACAAGTTAAAGTTACGTTTTGACAAGTTAAAGTAGGTTTTTTACAAGTTAATGTTACGTTTTGACAAGTTAAAGTACGTTTTTTTACAAGTTAAAGTACGTTTTTTACAAGTTAAAGTTCATTTTTTACAAGTTAAAATTACGTTTTGACAAGTTAAATTACGTTTTTAACAAGTTACACTTATATTTTGACAAATTAAAGTTATGTTTTGACAAGTTAAAGTAGGTTTTTTACAAGTTAAAGTACGTTTTTTACAAGTTGAAGTACGTTTTTACAAGTTAAACCACATTTTTTACAAGATAAAGTATGTTTTTTACAAGTTAATGTATGTTTTTAACAAATTAAACTTACGTTTTGAAAAGTTAAAGTTAAGTTTTGACAAGTTAAAGTAGTTTTTCACAAGTTAAAGTACGTTTTTTACAAGTTAAAGTTACGTCTTAACAACTTAAATTACGTTTTGAACATTAAAATTACATTTTGACAAGTTAAAGTATCGTTTTGACAAGTTAAAGTAGGTTTTTTACAAGTTAAAGTACGTTTTTTACAAGTTAAAGTACGTTTTTTACAAGTTAAAGTACGTTTTTTACAAGTTAAAGTACGTTTTTTACAAGTTAAAGTTACATTTTGACAAGTTAAATTACGTTTTTAACAAGTTACACTTATGTTTTGACAAATTAAAGTTATGTTTTGACAAGTTAAAGTAGGTTTTTTACAAGTTAAAGTACGTTTTTTTACAAGTTGAAGTACGTTTTTACAAGTTAAAGTACATTTGTTTCAAGTTAAACCACATTTTTGACAAGTTAAAGTACGTTTTTTACAAGTGAATGTATGTTTTTAACAATTTAGACTTATGTTTTGACAAGTTAAAGTTACATTTTGACAAGTTAAAGTATGTTTTTTACAAGGTAATGTTACGTTTTTTACAAGTTAAAGTACGTTTTTTACAAGTTAAAGTACGTTTTTTACAAATTAAAGTTACGTTTTGACAAGTTAAATTACGTTTTTAACAAGTTACACTTATGTTTTGACAAATTAAATTTATGTTTTGACAAGTTAAAGTAGGATTTTTACAAGTTAAAGTACGATTTTTACAAGTTCAAGTACGTTTTTACAAGTTAAAGTACATTTGTTTCAAGTTAAACCACATTTTTGACAAGTTAAAGTACGTTTTTTACAAATGAATGTATGTTTTTAACATGTTAAAGTTACGTTTTGACAAGTTAAAGTTACGTTTTGACAAGTTAAAGTAGTTTTTTTACAAGTTAAAGCACGTTTTTTACAATTTAAAGTTACGTTTTAACAACTTAAACTTACGTTTTGACACATTAAAATTACATTTTGACAAGTTAAAGTACGTTTTTTATAAGTTAAAGTTACGTTTTGACAAGTTAAATTACGTTTTTAACAAGTTATACTTACGTTTTGACAAATTAAAGTTATGTTTTGACAAGTTAAAGTAGGTTTTTTACAAGTTGAAGTACGTTTTTACAAGTTAAAGTACATTTGTTACAAGTTAAACAACATTTTTGACAAGTTAAAGTACGTTTTTTTCAAGTGAATGTATGTTTTTAACAATTTAGACTTATGTTTTGACAAGTTAAAGTTACGTTTTGACAAGTTAAAGTAGGTTTTTTACAAGGTAATGTTACGTTTTGACAAGTTAAAGTACATTTTTTACAAGTTAAAGTTACGTTATGAGAAGTTAAATTACGTTTTTAACAAGTTACACTTATGTTTTGACAAATTAAAGTAATGTTTTGACAAGTTAAAGTAGGGTTTTTACAAGTTAAAATACATTTTTTACAAGTTGAAGTACGTTTTTACAAGTTAAAGTACATTTGTTTCAAGTCAAACCACATTTTTGACAAGTTAAAGTACGTTTTTTACGAATGAATGTATGTTTTTAACATGTTAAAGTTACGTTTTTACAAGTTAAAGTTATGTTTTGACAAGTTAAAGTAGTTTTTTACAAGTTAAAGTACGTTTTTTACAATTTAAAGTTACGTTTTAACAACTTAAACTTACGTTTTGACACATTTAAATTTCATTTTGACAAGGTAAAGGACGTTTTTTATAAGTTAAAGTTACGTTTTGACAAGTTAAATTACGTTTTTAACAAGTTAAACTTACGTTTTGACAAATTAAAGTTATGTTTTGACAAGTTAAAGTAGGTTTTTTTCAAGTTAAAGCATGTTTTTACAAATTGAAGTATGTTTTTACAAGTTAAAGTACATTTGTTACAAGTTAAACCACATTTTTGACAAGTTAAAGTACGTTTTTTCAAGTGAATGTACGTTTTTAACAATTTAAACTTATGTTTTAACAAGTTAAAGTTACGTTTTGACAAGTTAAAGTAGCTTTTTTACAAGTTAAAGTACGTTTTTTACAAGTTGAAGTACGTTTTTACAAGTTAAAGTACATTTGTTTCAAGTTAAACCACATTTTTGACAAGTTAAAGTACGTTTTTTACAAATGAATGTATGTTTTTAACATGTTAAAGTTACGTTTTGACAAGTTAAAGTTACGTTTTGACAAGTTAAAGTATTTTTTACAAGTTAAAGTACGTTTTTTACAATTTAAAGTTACGTTTTAACAACTTTAACTTACGTTTTGAAACATTAAAATTACATTTCGACAAGTTAAAGTACGTTTTTTATAAGTTAAAGTTACATTTTTTACAATTTAAATCAAGTTTTTCACAAGTTGAAGTACGTTTTTACAGGTTAAAGTACATTTGTTACAAGTTAAACTACATTTTTGACAAGTTAAAGTACGTTTTTTCAAGTGAATGTATGGTTTTAACAATTTAGACTTATGTTTTCACAAGTTAAAGTTACATTTTGACAAGTTAAAGTAGCTTTTTTACAAGGTAATGTTACGTTTTTTACAAGTTAAAGTACGTTTTTTACAAGTTAAAGTACGTTTTTTACAAATTAAAGTTACGTTTTGACAAGTTAAATTACGTTTTTAACAAGTTACACTTATGTTTTGAAAAATTAAATTTATGTTTTGACAAGTTAAAGTAGGATTTTTACAAGTTAAAGTACGATTTTTACAAGTTCAAGTACGTTTTTACAAGTTAAAGTACATTTGTTTCAAGTTAAACCACATTTTTGACAAGTTAAAGTACGTTTTTTACAAATGAATGTATGTTTTTAACATGTTAAAGTTACGTTTTGACAAGTTAAAGTTACGTTTTGACAAGTTAAAGTAGTTTTTTTACAAGTTAAAGCACGTTTTTTACAATTTAAAGTTACGTTTTAACAACTTAAACTTACGTTTTGACACATTAAAATTACATTTTGACAAGTTAAAGTACGTTTTTTATAAGTTAAAGTTACGTTTTGACAAGTTAAATTACGTTTTTAACAAGTTATACTTACGTTTTGACAAATTAAAGTTATGTTTTAACAAGTTAAAGTAGGTTTTTTACAAGTTGAAGTACGTTTTTACAAGTTAAAGTACATTTGTTACAAGTTAAACAACATTTTTGACAAGTTAAAGTACGTTTTTTTCAAGTGAATGTATGTTTTTAACAATTTAGACTTATGTTTTGACAAGTTAAAGTTACGTTTTGACAAGTTAAAGTAGGTTTTTTACAAGGTAATGTTACGTTTTGACAAGTTAAAGTACATTTTTTACAAGTTAAAGTTACGTTATGAGAAGTTAAATTACGTTTTTAACAAGTTACACTTATGTTTTGACAAATTAAAGTAATGTTTTGACAAGTTAAAGTAGGTTTTTTACAAGTTAAAATATATTTTTTACAAGTTGAAGTACGTTTTTACAAGTTAAAGTACATTTGTTTCAAGTTAAACCACATTTTTGACAAGTTAAAGTACGTTTTTTACGAATGAATGTACGTTTTTAACATGTTAAAGTTACGTTTTTACAAGTTAAAGTTATGTTTTGACAAGTTAAAGTAGTTTTTTACAAGTTAAAGTACGTTTTTTACAATTTAAAGTTACGTTTTAACAACTTAAACTTACGTTTTGACACATTAAAATTACATTTTGACAAGGTAAAGTATGTTTTTTATAAGTTAAAGTTACGTTTTGACAAGTTAAATTACGTTTTTAACAAGTTAAACTTACGTTTTGACAAATTAAAGTTATGTTTTGACAGTTAAAGTAGGTTTTTTTCAAGTTTAAGCATGTTTTTACAAGTTGAAGTATGTTTTTACAAGTTAAAGTACATTTGTTACAAGTTAAACCACATTTTTGACAAGTTAAAGTACGTTTTTTCAAGTGAATGTATGTTTTTAACAATTTAAACTTATGTTTTGACAAGTTAAAGTTACGTTTTGACAAGTTAAAGTAGTTTTTATACAAGTTAATTTTACATTTTGACAAGTTAAAGTACGTTTTTTACAAGTTAAAGTACGTTTTTTTACAAGTTAAAGTAAGTTTTTTACAAGTTAAAGTACATTTTTTACAAGTTAAAATTACGTTTTGACAAGTTAAATTACGTTTTTAACAAGTTACACTTATGTTTTGACAAATTAAAGTTATGTTTTGACAAGTTAAAGTAGGTTTTTTACAAGTTAAAGTACGTTTTTTACAAGTTAAAGTTACGTCTTAACAACTTAAATTACGTTTTGAACATTAAAATTACATTTTGACAAGTTAAAGTTACGTTTTGACAAGTTAAAGTACGTTTTTTACAAGTTAAAGTACGTTTTTTACAAGTTAAAGTACGTTTTTTACAAGTTAAAGTATGTTTTTTACAAGTTAAAGTTACATTTTGACAAGTTAAATTACGTTTTTAACAAGTTACACTTATGTTTTGACAAATTAAAGTTATGTTTCGACAAGTTAAAGTAGGTTTTTTACAAGTTAAAGTACGTTTTTTACAAGTTGAAGTACGTTTTTACAAGTTAAAGTACATTTGTTTCAAATTAAACCACATTTTTGACAAGTTAAAGTACGTTTTTTACAAATGAATGTATGTTTTTAACATGTTAAAGTTACGTTTTGACAAGTTAAAGTTACGTTTTGACAAGTTAAAGTATTTTTTTTACAAGTTAAAGCACGTTTTTTACAATTTAAAGTTACGTTTTAACAACTTAAACTTACGTTTTGACACATTAAAATTACATTTTGACAAGTTAAAGTACGTTTTTTATAAGTTAAAGTTACGTTTTGACAAGTTAAATTACGTTTTTAACAAGTTATACTTACGTTTTGACAAATTAAAGTTATGTTTTGACAAGTTAAAGTAGGTTTTTTACAAGTTGAAGTACGTTTTTACAAGTTAAAGTACATTTGTTACAAGTTAAACAACATTTTTGACAAGTTAAAGTACGTTTTTTTCAAGTGAATGTATGTTTTTAACAATTTAGACTTATGTTTTGACAAGTTAAAGTTACGTTTTGACAAGTTAAAGTAGGTTTTTTACAAGGTAATGTTACGTTTTTTACAAGTTAAAGTACGTTTTTTACAAGTTAAAGTACGTTTTTTACAAGTTAAAGTTACGTTTTGACAAGTTAAATTACGTTTTTAACAAGTTACACTTATGTTTTGACAAATTAAATTTATGTTTTGACAAGTTAAAGTAGGATTTTTACAAGTTAAAGTACGTTTTTTACAAGTTCAAGTACGTTTTTACAAGTTAAAGTACATTTGTTTCAAGTTAAACCACATTTTTGACAAGTTAAAGTACGTTTTTTACAAATGAATGTATGTTTTTAACATGTTAAAGTTACGTTTTGACAAGTTAAAGTTACGTTTTGACAAGTTAAAGTAGTTTTTTTACAAGTTAAAGCACGTTTTTTACAATTTAAAGTTACGTTTTAACAACTTAAACTTACGTTTTGACACATTAAAATTACATTTTGACAAGTTAAAGTACGTTTTTTATAAGTTAAAGTTACGTTTTGACAAGTTAAATTACGTTTTTAACAAGTTATACTTACGTTTTGACAAATTAAAGTTATGTTTTGACAAGTTAAGGTAGGTTTTTTACAAGTTGAAGTACATTTTTACAAGTTAAAGTACATTTTTTACAAGTTAAACAACATTTTTGACAAGTTAAAGTACGTTTTTTTCAAGTGAATGTATGTTTTTAACAATTTAGACTTATGTTTTGACAAGTTAAAGTAGGTTTTTTACAAGGTAATGTTACGTTTTGACAAGTTAAAGTACGTTTTTTACAAGTTAAATTACATTTTTTACAAGTTAAAGTTACTTTATGAGAAGTTAAATTACCTTTTTAACAAGTTACACTTATGTTTTGACAAATTAAAGTAATGTTTTGACAAGTTAAAGTAGGTTTTTTACAAGTTAAAATACATTTTTTACAAGTTGAAGTACGTTTTTACAAGTTAAAGTACATTTGTTTCAAGTTAAACCACATTTTTGACAAGTTAAAGTACGTTTTTTACGAATGAATGTATGTTTTTAACATGTTAAAGTTACGTTTTTACAAGTTAAAGTTACGTTTTGACAAGTTAAAGTAGTTTTTTACAAGTTAAAGTACGTTTTTTACAATTTAAAGTTACGTTTTAACAACTTAAACTTACGTTTTGACACATTAAAATTTCATTTTGACAAGGTAAAGTACGTTTTTTATAAGTTAAAGTTACGTTTTGACAAGTTAAATTACGTTTTTAACAAGTTAAACTTACGTTTTGACAAATTAAAGTTATGTTTTGACAAGTTAAAGTAGGTTTTTTACAAGTTGAAGTACATTTTTACAAGTTAAAGTACATTTTTTACAAGTTAAACAACATTTTTGACAAGTTAAAGTACGATTTTTCAAGTGAATGTATGTTTTTAACAATTTAGACTTATGTTTTGACAAGTTAAAGTAGGTTTTTTACAAGGTAATGTTACGTTTTGACAAGTTAAAGTACGTTTTTTACAAGTTAAATTACATTTTTTACAAGTTAAAGTTACTTTATGAGAAGTTAAATTACCTTTTTAACAAGTTACACTTATGTTTTGACAAATTAAAGTAATGTTTTGACAAGTTAAAGTAGGTTTTTTACAAGTTAAAGTACATTTTTTACAAGTTGAAGTACGTTTTTACAAGTTAAAGTACATTTGTTTCAAGTTAAACCACATTTTTGACAAGTTAAAGTACGTTTTTTACGAATGAATGTATGTTTTTAACATGTTAAAGTTACGTTTTTACAAGTTAAAGTTACGTTTTGACAAGTTAAAGTAGTTTTTTACAAGTTAAAGTACGTTTTTTACAATTTAAAGTTACGTTTTAACAACTTAAACTTACGTTTTGACACATTAAAATTTCATTTTGACAAGGTAAAGTACGTTTTTTATAAGTTAAAGTTACGTTTTGACAAGTTAAATTACGTTTTTAACAAGTTAAACTTACGTTTTGACAAATTAAAGTTATGTTTTGACAAGTTAAAGTAGGTTTTTTTCAAGTTAAAGCATGTTTTTACAAGTTGAAGTATGTTTTTACAAGTTAAAGTACATTTGTTACAAGTTAAACCACATTTTTGACAAGTTAAAGTACGTTTTTTTCAAGTGAATGTATGTTTTTAACAATTTAAACTTATGTTTTGACATGTTAAGGTTACGTTTTGATAAGTTAAAGTAGGTTTTTTACAAGTTAAAGTTATGTTTTGACAAGTTAAAGTACGTTTTTTTACAAGTTAAAGTACGTTTTTTACAAGTTAAAGTACGTTTTTTAGAAGTTAAAGTTAGGTTTTGACAAGTTAAATTACGTTTTTAACAACTTACACTTATGTTTTGACAAATTAAAGTTATGTTTTGACAAGTTAAAGTAGGTTTTTTTCAAGTTAAAGCATGTTTTTACAAGTTGAAGTATGTTTTTACAAGTTAAAGTACATTTGTTACAAGTTAAACCACATTTTTGACAAGTTAAAGTACGTTTTTTCAAGTGAATGTATGTTTTTAACAATTTAAACTTATGTTTTGACAAGTTAAAGTTACGTTTTGACAAGTTAAAGTAGTTTTTTTACAAGTTAATGTTACGTTTTGACAAGTTAAAGTACGTTTTTTACAAGTTAAAGTACGTTTTTTACAAGTTGAAGTACGTTTTTACATCTTAAAGTACATTTGTTTCAAGTTAAACCACATTTTTGACAAGTTAAAGTACGTTTTTTACAAATGAATGTATGTTTTTAACATGTTAAATTACGTTTTGACAAGTTAAAGTTACGTTTTGACAAGTTAAAGTATTTTTTTACAAGTTAAAGTACGTTTTTTACAATTTAAAGTTACGTTTTAACAACTTAAACTTACGTTTTGAAACATTAAAATTACATTTTGAGAAGTTAAAGTACGTTTTTTATAAGTTAAAGTTACTTTTTTACAAGTTAAATTACGTTTTTAACAGCTTAAACTTACGTTTTGACAAATTAAAGTTATGTTTTGACAAGTTAAAGTAGGTTTTTTAGAAGTTAAAGCACGTTTTTTACAAGTTGAAGTACGTTTTTACAAGTTAAATTACATTTGTTACAAGTTAAACCACATTTTTGACAAGTTAATGTAGGTTTTTTTCAAATGAATGTATGTTTTTAACATATTAAAGTTACATTTTGACAAGTTAAAGTATTTTTTTACAAGTTAAAGTACGTTTTTTACAAGCTAAAGTACGTTTTTTACAAGTTAAAGTACGTTTTTTACAAGTTAAAGTACGTTTTTTACAAGTTAAAGTTACGTTTTGACAAGTTACATTACGTTTTTAACAAGTTACACTTATGTTTTGACAAATTTAAGTTATGTTTTGACAAGTTAAAGTAGGTTTTTTACAAGTTAAAGTACGTTTTTTACAAGTTGAAGTATCTTTTCACAAGTTAAAGTACATTTGTTTGAAGTTAAACCACATTTTTGACAAGTTAAAGTACGTTTTTTACAAATGAATGATGTTTTTAACTTGTTAAAGTTACGTTTTGACAAGTTAAAGTTACGTTTTGACAAGTTAAAGTATTTTTTTACAAGTTAAAGTACGTTTTTTACAATTTAAAGTTACATTTTTACAACTTAAACTTATGTTTTGACACATTAAAATTACATTTTGACAAATTAAAGTACGTTTTTTATAAGTTAAAGTTACGTTTTGACAAATTAAAGTTATGTTTTGACAAGTTAAAGTAAGTTTTTTAAAAGTTAAAGCACGTTTTTTACAAGTTGAAATATGTTTTTATAAGTTAAAGTACATTTGTTACAAGTTAAACCACATTTTTGACAAGTTAAAGTACGTTTTTTTCCAGTGAATGTATGTTTTTAACAATTTAGACTTATGTTTTGACAAGTTAAAGTTACGTTTTGACAAGTTAAAGTAGGTTTTTTACAAGGTAATGTTACGTTTTGACAAGTTAAAGTACGTTTTTTACAAGTTAAAGTACGTTTTTTACAAGTTAAAGTTACGTTATGAGAAGTTAAATTACGTTTTTAACAAGTTACACTTATGTTTTGACAAATTAAAGTTATGTTTTGACAAGTTAAAGTAGGTTTTTTACAAGTTAAAGTACGTTTTTTACAAGTTGAAGTACGTTTTTACAAGTCAAAGTACATTTGTTTAAAGTTAAACCACATTTTTGACAAGTTAAAGTACGTTTTTTACAAATGAATGTATGTTTTTAACATGTTAAAGTTACGTTTTGACAAGTTAAAGTTACGTTTTGACAAGTTAAAGTAGTTTTTTACAAGTTAAAGTACGTTTTATACAATTTAAAGTTACGTTTTAACAACTTAAACTTACGTTTTGACACATTAAAATTTCATTTTGACAAGGTAAAGTACGTTTTTTATAAGTTAAAGTTACGTTTTGACAAGTTAAATTACGTTTTTAACAAGTTAAACTTACGTTTTGACAAATTAAAGTTATGTTTTGACAAGTTAAAGTAGGTTTTTTACAAGTTGAAGTACATTTTTACAAGTTAAAGTACATTTTTTACAAGTTAAACAACATTTTTGACAAGTTAAAGTACGATTTTTCAAGTGAATGTATGTTTTTAACAATTTAGACTTATGTTTTGACAAGTTAAAGTAGGTTTTTTACAAGGTAATGTTACGTTTTGACAAGTTAAAGTACGTTTTTTACAAGTTAAAGTACGTTTTTTACAAGTTAAAGTTACTTTATGAGAAGTTAAATTACCTTTTTAACAAGTTACACTTATGTTTTGACAAATTAAAGTAATGTTTTGACAAGTTAAAGTAGGTTTTTTACAAGTTAAAATACATTTTTTACAAGTTGAAGTACGTTTTTACAAGTTAAAGTACATTTGTTTCAAGTTAAACCACATTTTTGACAAGTTAAAGTACGTTTTTTACGAATGAATGTATGTTTTTAACATGTTAAAGTTACGTTTTTACAAGTTAAAGTTACGTTTTGACAAGTTAAAGTAGTTTTTTACAAGTTAAAGTACGTTTTTTACAATTTAAAGTTACGTTTTAACAACTTAAACTTACGTTTTGACACATTAAAATTTCATTTTGACAAGGTAAAGTACGTTTTTTATAAGTTAAAGTTACGTTTTGACAAGTTAAATTACGTTTTTAACAAGTTAAACTTACGTTTTGACAAATTAAAGTTATGTTTTGACAAGTTAAAGTAGGTTTTTTTCAAGTTAAAGCACGTTTTTACAAGTTGAAGTATGTTTTTACAAGTTAAAGTACATTTGTTACAAGTTAAACCACATTTTTGACAAGTTAAAGTACGTTTTTTCAAGTGAATGTATGTTTTTAACAATTTAAACTTATGTTTTGACAAGTTAAAGTTACGTTTTGACAAGTTAAAGTAGTTTTTTTACAAGTTAATGTTACATTTTGACAAGTTAAAGTACGTTTTTTACAAGTTAAAGTACGTTTTTTACAAGTTGAAGTACGTTTTTACATCTTAAAGTACATTTGTTTCAAGTTAAACCACATTTTTGACAAGTTAAAGTACGTTTTTTACAAATGAATGTATGTTTTTAACATGTTAAATTACGTTTTGACAAGTTAAAGTTACGTTTTGACAAGTTAAAGTATTTTTTTACAAGTTAAAGTACGTTTTTTACAATTTAAAGTTACGTTTTAACAACTTAAACTTACGTTTTGAAACATTAAAATTACATTTTGAGAAGTTAAAGTACGTTTTTTATAAGTTAAAGTTACTTTTTTACAAGTTAAATTACGTTTTTAACAGCTTAAACTTACGTTTTGACAAATTAAAGTTATGTTTTGACAAGTTAAAGTAGGTTTTTTAGAAGTTAAAGCACGTTTTTTACAAGTTGAAGTACGTTTTTACAAGTTAAATTACATTTGTTACAAGTTAAACCACATTTTTGACAAGTTAATGTAGGTTTTTTTCAAATGAATGTATGTTTTTAACATATTAAAGTTACATTTTGACAAGTTAAAGTATTTTTTTACAAGTTAAAGTACGTTTTTTACAAGCTAAAGTACGTTTTTTACAAGTTAAAGTACGTTTTTTACAAGTTAAAGTACGTTTTTTACAAGTTAAAGTTACGTTTTGACAAGTTACATTACGTTTTTAACAAGTTACACTTATGTTTTGACAAATTTAAGTTATGTTTTGACAAGTTAAAGTAGGTTTTTTACAAGTTAAAGTACGTTTTTTACAAGTTGAAGTATCTTTTCACAAGTTAAAGTACATTTGTTTGAAGTTAAACCACATTTTTGACAAGTTAAAGTACGTTTTTTACAAATGAATGATGTTTTTAACTTGTTAAAGTTACGTTTTGACAAGTTAAAGTTACGTTTTGACAAGTTAAAGTATTTTTTTACAAGTTAAAGTACGTTTTTTACAATTTAAAGTTACATTTTTACAACTTAAACTTATGTTTTGACAAATTAAAATTACATTTTGACAAATTAAAGTACGTTTTTTATAAGTTAAAGTTACGTTTTGACAAATTAAAGTTATGTTTTGACAAGTTAAAGTAAGTTTTTTAAAAGTTAAAGCACGTTTTTTACAAGTTGAAATATGTTTTTATAAGTTAAAGTACATTTGTTACAAGTTAAACCACATTTTTGACAAGTTAAAGTACGTTTTTTTCCAGTGAATGTATGTTTTTAACAATTTAGACTTATGTTTTGACAAGTTAAAGTTACGTTTTGACAAGTTAAAGTAGGTTTTTTACAAGGTAATGTTACGTTTTGACAAGTTTAAGTACGTTTTTTACAAGTTAAAGTACGTTTTTTACAAGTTAAAGTTACGTTATGAGAAGTTAAATTACGTTTTTAACAAGTTACACTTATGTTTTGACAAATTAAAGTTATGTTTTGACAAGTTAAAGTAGGTTTTTTACAAGTTAAAGTACGTTTTTTACAAGTTGAAGTACGTTTTTACAAGTCAAAGTACATTTGTTTAAAGTTAAACCACATTTTTGACAAGTTAAAGTACGTTTTTTACAAATGAATGTATGTTTTTAACATGTTAAAGTTACGTTTTGACAAGTTAAAGTTACGTTTTGACAAGTTAAAGTAGTTTTTTACAAGTTAAAGTACGTTTTTTACAATTTAAAGTTACGTTTTAACAACTTAAACTTACGTTTCGACACATTAAAATTACATTTTGACAAGTTAAAGTACGTTTTTTATAAGTTAAAGTTATGTTTTGACAAGTTAAATTACGTTTTTAACAAGTTAAATTTACGTTTTGACAAATTAAAGTTATGTTTTGACAAGTTAAAGTAGGTTTTTTACAAGTTAAAGCACGTTTTTTACAAGTTGAAGTACGTTTTTACAAGTTAAAGTACATTTGTTACAAGTTAAACCACATTTTTGACAAGTTAAAGTACGTTTTTTTCAAGTGAATGTATGTTTTTAACAATTTAAACTTATGTTTTGACATGTTAAGGTTACGTTTTGATAAGTTAAAGTAGGTTTTTTACAAGTTAAAGATATGTTTTGACAAGTTAAAGTACGTTTTTTTACAAGTTAAAGTACGTTTTTTACAAGTTAAAGTACGTTTTTTAGAAGTTAAAGTTACGTTTTGACAAGTTAAATTACGTTTTTAACAAGTTACACTTATGTTTTGACAAATTAAAGTTTTGTTTTGACAAGTTAAAGTAGGTTTCTACAAGTTAAAGTACGTTTTTTACAAGTTAAAATATGTTTTTTACAAGTTAAAGTACATTTGTTACAAGTTGAACCACATTTTTTACAAGTTAAAGTAGTTTTTTACAAGTTAAAGTACGTTTTTTACAATTTCAAGTTACGTTTTAACAACTTAAACTTACGTTTTGACACATTAAAATTACATTTTAACAAGTTAAAGTACGTTTTTTATAAGTTAAACTTACGTTTTGACAAGTCAAAGTACGTTTTTTACAAGTTAAAGTACGTTTTTTACAAGTTAAAGTACGTTTTTTACAAGTTAAAGTTACGTTTTGACAAGTTAAATTACGTTTTTAACAAGTTACACTTATGTTTTGACAAATTAAAGTTATGTTTTGACAAGTTAAAGTAGGTTTTGTAGAAGTTAAAGTACGTTTTTTACAAGTAGAAGTACGTTTTTACAAGTTAAAGTACATTTGTTTCAAGTTAAACCACATTTTTGACAAGTTAAAGTACATTTTTTACAAATGAATGTATGTTTTTAACATGTTAAAGTTACGTTTTGACAAGTTAAAGTTACGTTTTGACAAGTTAAAGTATTTTTTTACAAGTTAAAGTACGTTTTTTACAATTTAAAGTTACGTTTTAACAACTTAAACTTACGTTTTGAAACATTAAAATTACATTTTGAGAAGTTAAAGTACGTTTTTTATAAGTTAAAGTTACTTTTTTACAAGTTGAATTACGTTTTTAACAACTTAAACTTACGTTTTGACAAATTAAAGTTATGTTTTGACAAGTTAAAGTAGGTTTTTTACAAGTTAAAGCACGTTTTTTACAAGTTGAAGTACGTTTTTACAAGTTAAAGTACATTTGTTACAAGTTAAACCACATTTTTGACAAGTTAATGTAGGTTTTTTTCAAATGAATGTATGTTTTTAACATATTAAAGTTACATTTTGACAAGTTAAAGTATTTTTTTACAAGTTAAAGTACGTTTTTTACAAGCTAAAGTACGTTTTTTACAAGTTAAAGTACGTTTTTTACAAGTTAAAGTACGTTTTTTACAAGTTAAAGTTACGTTTTGACAAGTTACATTACGTTTTTAACAAGTTACACTTATGTTTTGACAAATTTAAGTTATGTTTTGACAAGTTAAAGTAGGTTTTTTACAAGTTAAAGTACGTTTTTTACAAGTTGAAGTATCTTTTCACAAGTTAAAGTACATTTGTTTGAAGTTAAACCACATTTTTGACAAGTTAAAGTACGTTTTTTACAAATGAATGATGTTTTTAACTTGTTAAAGTTACGTTTTGACAAGTTAAAGTTACGTTTTGACAAGTTAAAGTATTTTTTTACAAGTTAAAGTACGTTTTTTACAATTTAAAGTTACATTTTTACAACTTAAACTTATGTTTTGACACATTAAAATTACATTTTGACAAGTTAAAGTACGTTTTTTATAAGTTAAAGTTACGTTTTGACAAATTAAAGTTATGTTTTGACAAGTTAAAGTAGGTTTTTTACAAGTTAAAGTACGTTTTTTACAATTTAAAGTTACGTTTTAACAACTTAAACTTACGTTTTGACACATTAAAATTTCATTTTGACAAGGTAAAGTACGTTTTTTATAAGTTAAAGTTACGTTTTGACAAGTTATATTACGTTTTTAACAAGTTAAACTTACGTTTTGACAAATTAAAGTTATGTTTTGACAAGTTAAAGTAGGTTTTTTTCAAGTTAAAGCATGTTTTTACAAGTTGAAGTATGTTTTTACAAGTTAAAGTACATTTGTTACAAGTTAAACCACATTTTTGACAAGTTAAAGTACGTTTTTTCAAGTGAATGTATGTTTTTAACAATTTAAACTTATGTTTTGACAAGTTAAAGTTACGTTTTGACAAGTTAAAGTAGTTTTTTTACAAGTTAATGTTACATTTTGACAAGTTAAAGTACGTTTTTTACAAGTTAAAGTACGTTTTTTACAAGTTGAAGTACGTTTTTACATCTTAAAGTACATTTGTTTCAAGTTAAACCACATTTTTGACAAGTTAAAGTACGTTTTTTACAAATGAATGTATGTTTTTAACATGTTAAATTACGTTTTGACAAGTTAAAGTTACGTTTTGACAAGTTAAAGTATTTTTTTACAAGTTAAAGTACGTTTTTTACAATTTAAAGTTACGTTTTAACAACTTAAACTTACGTTTTGAAACATTAAAATTACATTTTGAGAAGTTAAAGTACGTTTTTTATAAGTTAAAGTTACTTTTTTACAAGTTAAATTACGTTTTTAACAACTTAAACTTACGTTTTGACAAATTAAAGTTATGTTTTGACAAGTTAAAGTAGGTTTTTTACAAGTTAAAGCACGTTTTTTACAAGTTGAAGTACGTTTTTACAAGTTAAAGTACATTTGTTACAAGTTAAACCACATTTTTGACAAGTTAATGTAGGTTTTTTTCAAATGAATGTATGTTTTTAACATATTAAAGTTACATTTTGACAAGTTAAAGTATTTTTTTACAAGTTAAAGTACGTTTTTTACAAGCTAAAGTACGTTTTTTACAAGTTAAAGTACGTTTTTTACAAGTTAAAGTACGTTTTTTACAAGTTAAAGTTACGTTTTTTACAAATGAATGTATGTTTTTAACATGTTAAATTACGTTTTGACAAGTTAAAGTTACGTTTTGACAAGTTAAAGTATTTTTTTACAAGTTAAAGTACGTTTTTTACAATTTAAAGTTACATTTTTACAACTTAAACTTACGTTTTGACACATTAAAATTACATTTTGACAAGTTAAAGTACGTTTTTTATAAGTTAAACTTACGTTTTGACAAGTCAAAGTACGTTTTTTACAAGTTAAAGTACGTTTTTTACAAGTTAAAGTACATTTTTTACAAGTTAAAGTTACGTTTTGACAAGTTAAATTACGTTTTTAACAAGTTACACTTATGTTTTGACAAATTAAAGTTATGTTTTGACAAGTTAAAGTAGGTTTTTTACAAGTTAAAGTACGTTTTTTACAAGTTGAAGTACGTTTTTACAAGTTAAAGTACATTTGTTTCAAGTTAAACCACATTTTTGACAAGTTAAAGTACATTTTTTACAAATGAATGTATGTTTTTAACATGTTAAAGTTACGTTTTGACAAGTTAAAGTTACGTTTTGACAAGTTAAAGTATTTTTTTACAAGTTAAAGTACGTTTTTTACAATTTAAAGTTACATTTTAACAACTTAAACTTATGTTTTGACACATTAAAATTACATTTTGACAAGTTAAAGAACGTTTTTTATAAGTTAAAGTTACGTTTTGACAAGTTAAATTACGTTTTTAACAAGTTAAACTTACGTTTTGACAAATTAAAGTTATGTTTTGACAAGTTAAAGTAGGTTTTTTACAAGTTAAAGTACGTTTTTTACAATTTGAAGTACCTTTTTACAAGTTAAAGTACATTTGTTTGAAGTTAAACCACATTTTTGACAAGTTAAAGTACGTTTTTTACAAATGAATGATGTTTTTAACATGTTAAAGTTACGTTTTGACAAGTTAAAGTTACGTTTTGACAAGTTAAAGTATTTTTTTACAAGTTAAAGTACGTTTTTTACAATTTAAAGTTACATTTTAACAACTTAAACTTACGTTTTGACACATTAAAATTACATTTTGACAACTTAAAGTACATTTTTTATAAGTTAAAGTTACGTTTTGACAAGTTAAATTACGTTTTTAACAAGTTAAACTTACGTTTTGACAAATTAAAGTTATGTTTTGACAAGTTAAAGTAGGTTTTTTACAAGTTAAAGCACGTTTTTTACAAGTTGAAGTACGTTTTTACAAGTTAAAGTACATTTGTTACAAGTTAAACCACATTTTTGACAAGTTAAAGTACGTTTTTTTCAAGTGAATGTATGTTTTTAACAATTTAAACTTATGTTTTGACATGTTAAGGTTACGTTTTGATAAGTTAAAGTAGGTTTTTTACAAGTTAAAGTTATGTTTTGACAAGTTAAAGTACGTTTTTTTACAAGTTAAAGTACGTTTTTTACAAGTTAAAGTACGTTTTTTAGAAGTTAAAGTTACGTTTTGACAAGTTAAATTACGTTTTTAACAACTTACACTTATGTTTTGACAAATTAAAGTTTTGTTTTGACAAGTTAAAGTAGGTTTTTTACAAGTTAAAGTACGTTTTTTACAAGTTAAAGTATGTTTTTTACAAGTTAAAGTACATTTGTTACAAGTTAAACCACATTTTTTACAAGTTAAAGTAGTTTTTTACAAGTTAAAGTACGTTTTTAACAATTTCAAGTTACGTTTTAAAAACTTAAACTTACGTTTTGACACATTAAAATTACATTTTGACAAGTTAAAGTACGTTTTTTATAAGTTAAAGTACGTTTTTTACAAGTTAAAGTACGTTTTTTACAAGTTAAAGTACGTTTTTTACAAGTTAAAGTTACGTTTTGACAAGTTAAATTACGTTTTTAACAAGTTACACTTATGTTTTGACAAATTAAAGTTTTGTTTTGACAAGTTAAAGTAGGTTTTTGACAAGTTAAAGTACGTTTTTTACAAGTTGAAGTACATTTCTACAATTTAAAGTACATTTGTTTCAAGTTAAACCACATTTTTGACAAGTTAAAGTACGTTTTTTACAAATGAATGTATGTTTTTAACATGTTAAAGTTACGTTTTGACAAGTTAAAGTTACGTTTTGACAAGTTAAATAGTTTTTTATAAGTTAAAGTACGATTTTTACAATTTAAAGTTACGTTTTAAAAACTTAAACTTACGTTTGGACACATCAAAATTACATTTTAACAAGTTAGAGTACTTTTTTTATAATTTAAAGTTACGTTTTGACAAGTTAAATTACGTTTCTAACAAGTTAAACTTACGTTTTGACAAATTAAAGTTATGTTTTGACGAGTTAAAGTAGGTTTTTTACAAGTTAAAGCACGTTTTTTACAAGTTGAAGTACGTTTTTACAATTTAAAGTACATTTGTTACAAGTTAAACCACATTTTTGACAAGTTAAAGTACGTTTTTTTCAAGTCAATGTATTTTTTTAACAATTTAAACTTATGTTTTGACAAGTTAAAGTTACGTTTTGACAAGTTAAAGTAGGTTTTTTTCAAGTTTAAGCATGTTTTTACAAGTTGAAGTATGTTTTTACAAGTTAAAGTACATTTGTTACAAGTTAAACCACATTTTTGACAAGTTAAAGTACGTTTTTTCAAGTGAATGTATGTTTTTAACAATTTAAACTTATGTTTTGACAAGTTAAAGTTACGTTTTGACAAGTTAAAGTAGCTTTTATACAAGTTAATTTTACATTTTGACAAGTTAAAGTACGTTTTTTACAAGTTAAAGTACGTTTTTTTACAAGTTAAAGTAAGTTTTTTACAAGTTAAAGTACATTTTTTACAAGTTAAAATTACGTTTTGACAAGTTAAATTACGTTTTTAACAAGTTAAACTTACGTTTTGACAAATTAAAGTTATGTTTTGACAAGTTAACGTAGGTTTTTTTCAAGTTTAAGCATGTTTTTACAAGTTGAAGTATGTTTTTACAAGTTAAAGTACATTTGTTACAAGTTAAACCACATTTTTGACAAGTTAAAGTACGTTTTTTCAAGTGAATGTATGTTTTTAACAATTTAAACTTATGTTTTGACAAGTTAAAGTTACGTTTTGACAAGTTAAAGTAGTTTTTATACAAGTTAATTTTACATTTTGACAAGTTAAAGTACGTTTTTTACAAGTTAAAGTACGTTTTTTTACAAGTTAAAGTAAGTTTTTTACAAGTTAAAGTACATTTTTTACAAGTTAAAATTACGTTTTGACAAGTTAAATTACGTTTTTAACAAGTTACACTTATGTTTTGACAAATTAAAGTTATGTTTTGACAAGTTAAAGTAGGTTTTTTACAAGTTAAAGTACGTTTTTTACAAGTTAAAGTTACGTCTTAACAACTTAAATTACGTTTTGAACATTAAAATTACATTTTGACAAGTTAAAGTTACGTTTTGACAAGTTAAAGTACGTTTTTTACAAGTTAAAGTACGTTTTTTACAATTTAAAGTTACGTTTTAACAACTTTAACTTACGTTTTGAAACATTAAAATTACATTTCGACAAGTTAAAGTACGTTTTTTATAAGTTAAAGTTACATTTTTTACAATTTAAATCAAGTTTTTCACAAGTTGAAGTACGTTTTTACAGGTTAAAGTACATTTGTTACAAGTTAAACTACATTTTTGACAAGTTAAAGTACGTTTTTTACAAGTGAATGTATGATTTTAACAATTTAGAATTATGTTTTGACAAGTTAAAGTTACGTTTTGACAAGTTAAAGTAGGTTTTTTACAAGGTAATGTTACGTTTTGACAAGTTAAAGTACGTTTTTTACAAGTTAAAGTACGTTTTTTACAAGTTAAAGTACGTTTTTTACAAGTTAAAGTTACGTTTTGAAAAGTTAAATTACGTTTTTAACAAGTTACACTTATGTTTTGACAAATTAAAGTTATGTTTTGACAAGTTAAAGTAAGTTTTTTACAAGTTAAAGTATGTTTTTTACAAGTTGAACTACGTTTTTACAAGTTAAAGTACATTTGTTTCAAGTTAAGCCACATGTTTGACAAATTAAAGTACGTTTTTTACAAATGAATGTATGTTTTTAACATGTTAAAGTTACGTTTTGACAAGTTAAAGTTACGTTTTGACAAGTTAAAGTATTTTTTTACAAGTTAAAGTACGTTTTTTACAATTTAAAGTTACGTTTTAACAACTTAAACTTACGTTTTGAAACATTAAAATTACATTTTGAGAAGTTAAAGTACGTTTTTTATAAGTTAAAGTTACTTTTTTACAAGTTAAATTACGTTTTTAACAACTTAAACTTACGTTTTGACAAATTAAAGTTACGTTTTGACAAGTTAAAGTACGTTTTTTACAAGTTAAAGTACGTTTTTTACAAGTTAAAGTACGTTTTTTACAAGTTGAAGTACGTTTTTATAAGGTAAAGTACATTTGTTACAAGTTAAACCACATTTTTGACAAGTTAAAATACGTTGTTTACAAGTTAAAGTTACGTTTTGACAAGTTAAAGTTACATTTTGACACGTTAAAATACGTTTTTTACAAGGTAATGTTACGTTTTGACAAGTTAAAGTACGTTTTTTACAAGTTAAAGTACGTTTTTTACAAGTTAAAGTTACGTTTTGACAAATTAAATTACGTTTTTAACAAGTTACACTTATGTTTTGACTTATTAAAGTTATATTTTGACAAGTTAAAGTAGGTTTTTTACAAGTTAAAGTACGTTTTTTGCAAGTTAAAGTAAGTTTTTAACAAGTTAAAGTACATTTGTTACAAGTTAAACCACATTTTTTACAAGTTAAAGTATATTTTTTATAAGTTAATGTATGTTTTTAACAAGTTAAAATTACGTTTTGAAAAGTTAAAGTTACATTTTGACAAGTTAAAGTAGTTTTTTACAAGTTAAAGTATGTTTTTTACAAGTTAAAGTTACGTTTTAACAACTTAAATTACGTTTTAAACATAAAAATTACATTTTGACAAGTTAAAGTACGTTTTTAACAAGTTAAACTTACGTTTTGACAAATTGAAGTTACGTTTTGACAAGTTAAAGTAGGTTTTTTACAATTTAAAGTTATGTTTTAACAACTTAAACTTACGTTTTGACACATTATAATTACATTTTGACAAGTTAAAGTACTTTTTTTATAAGTTAAAGTTACGTTTTGACAAGTTATATTACGTTTTTAACAAGTTAAACTTATTATTTGACAAATTAAAGTTATGTTTTGACAAGTTAAAGTACGTTTTTTACAAGTTAAAGTACGTTTTTTACAAGTTGAAGTACGTTTTTATAAGTTAAAGTACATTTGTTACAAGTTAAACCACATTTTTGACAAGTTAAAATACGTTGTTTACAAGTTAAAGTTACGTTTTGACAAGTTAAAGTTACATTTTGACCCGTTAAAATACCTTTTTTACAGGTTAAAGTACGTTTTTTACAAGTTGAAGTAAGTTTTTTACAAGTTAAAGTTACGTTTTAACAACTTAAAGTTACGTTTTGACACTTTAAAATTACATGTTGACAAGTTAAAGTACTATTTTTACAAGTTAAAGCAAGTGTTTTACAAGTTAAAGTACGTTTTTTACAAGTTGAAGTACGTTTTTTAAAAGTTAAAGTTATGTTTTAACAACTTAAACTTACGTTTTGACACATTATAATTACATTTTGACAAGTTAAAGTACTTTTTTTATAAGTTAAAGTTACGTTTTGACAAGTTAAAGTAGGTTTTTTACAATTTAATGTTTCGTTTTAACAACTTAAAGTTACGTTTTGACACATTAAAATTACATTTTGACAAGTTAAAGTACGTTTTTTATAAGTTAAAGTTACGTTTTGAAAAGTTAAATTACGTTTTTAACAAGTTAAACTTACTATTTGACAAATTAAAGTTATGTTTTGACAAGTAAACATAGGTGTTTTACAAGTTAAAGCACGTTTTTTACAAGTTGAAGTACGTTTTACAAGTTAAAGTACATTTGTTACAAGTTAAACCACATTTTTGACAAGTTAAAGTATGTTTTCTACAAGTGAATGTATGTTTTTAACAATTTAAACTTATGTTTTGATAAGTTAAAGTTACGTTTTGACAAGTTAAAGTAGGATTTTTACAAGTTAAAGTTACGTTTTGACAAATTAACGTATGTTTTTTACAAGTTAAAGTACGTTTTTTACAAGTTAAAGTACGTTTTTTACAAGTTGAAGTACGTTTTTATAAGTTAAAGTACATTTGTTACAAGTTAAACCACATTTTTGACAAGTTAAAATACGTTGTTTACAAGTTAAAGTTACGTTTTAACAAGTTAAAGTTACATTTTGACACGTTAAAATACGTTTTTTACAAGTTAAAGTACATTTTTTACAAGTTGAAGTAAGTTTTTTACAAGTTAAAGTTACGTTTTAACAACTTAAAGTTACGTTTTGACACTTTAAAATTACATGTTGACAAGTTAAAGTACTATTTTTACAAGTTAAAGCAAGTGTTTTACAAGTTGAAGTACGTTTTTTACAAGTTGAAGTACGTTTTTTAAAAGTTAAAGTTATGTTTTAACAACTTAAACTTACGTTTTGACACATTATAATTACATTTTGACAAGTTAAAGTACTTTTTTTATAAGTTAAAGTTACGTTTTGACAAGTTAAAGTAGGTTTTTTACAAATTAATGTTTCGTTTTAACAACTTAAACTTACGTTTTGACACATTAAAATTACATTTTGACAAGTTAATTAAAGTACGTTTTTTATAAGTTAAAGTTACGTTTTGACAAGTTAAATTACGTTTTTAACAAGTTAAACTTACTATTTGACAAATTAAAGTTATGTTTTGACAAGTAAACATAGGTGTTTTACAAGTTAAAGCACGTTTTTTACAAGTTGAAGTACGTTTTACAAGTTAAAGTACATTTGTTACAAGTTAAACCACATTTTTGACAAGTTAAAGTATGTTTTCTACAAGTGAATGTATGTTTTTAACAATTTAAACTTATGTTTTGATAAGTTAAAGTTACGTTTTGACAAGTTAAAGTAGGATTTTTACAAGTTAAAGTTACGTTTTGACAAATTAACGTATGTTTTTTACAAGTTAAAGTACGTTTTTTACAAGTTAAAGTACGTTTTTTACAAGTTGAAGTACGTTTTTATAAGTTAAAACACATTTGTTACAAGTTAAACCACATTTTTGACAAGTTAAAATACGTTGTTTACAAGTTAAAGTTACGTTTTGACAAGTTAAAGTTACATTTTGACACGTTAAAATACGTTTTTTACAGGTTAAAGTACGTTTTTTACAAGTTGAAGTAAGTTTTTTACAAGTTAAAGTTACGTTTTAACAACTTAAAGTTACGTTTTGACACTTTAAAATTACATGTTGACAAGTTAAAGTACTATTTTTACAAGTTAAAGCAAATGTTTTACAAGTTGAAGTACGGTTGAAGTACGTTTTTTAAAAGTTAAAGTTATGTTTTAACAACTTAAACTTACGTTTTGACACATTAAAGTTACGTTTTGACAAGTTAAATTACGTTTTTAACAAGTTAAACTTACTATTTGACAAATTAAAGTTATGTTTTGACAAGTAAACATAGGTGTTTTACAAGTTAAAGAACGTTTTTTACAAGTTGAAGTACGTTTTACAAGTTAAAGTACATTTGTTACAAGTTAAACCACATTTTTGACAAGTTAAAGTATGTTTTCTACAAGTGAATGTATGTTTTTAACAATTTAAACTTATGTTTTGATAAGTTAAAGTTACGTTTTGACAAGTTAAAGTAGGATTTTTACAAGTTAAAGTTACGTTTTGACAAATTAAAGTATGTTTTTTACAAGTTAAAGTACGTTTTTTACAAGTTAAAGTACGTTTTTTACAAGTTGAAGTACGTTTTTATAAGTTAAAGTACATTTGTTACAAGTTAAACCACATTTTTGACAAGTTAAAATACGTTGTTTACAAGTTAAAGTTACGTTTTGACAAGTTAAAGTTACATTTTGACACGTTAAAATACGTTTTTTACAGGTTAAAGTACGTTTTTTACAAGTTGAAGTAAGTTTTTTACAAGTTAAAGTTACGTTTTAACAACTTAAAGTTACGTTTTGACACTTTAAAATTACATGTTGACAAGTTAAAGTACTATTTTTACAAGTTAAAGCAAGTGTTTTACAAGTTGAAGTACGTTTTTTACAAGTTGAAGTACGTTTTTTAAAAGTTAAAGTTATGTTTTAACAACTTAAACTTACGTTTTGACACATTATAATTACATTTTGACAAGTTAAAGTACTTTTTTTATAAGTTAAAGTTACGTTTTGACAAGTTAAATTACGTTTTTAACAAGTTAAACTTACTATTTGACAAATTAAAGTTATGTTTTGACAAGTTAAAGTACGTTTTTTACAAGTTAAAGTACGTTTTTTACAAGTTGAAGTACGTTTTTATAAGTTAAAGTACATTTGTTACAAGTTAAACCACATTTTTGACAAGTTAAAATACGTTGTTTACAAGTTAAAGTTACGTTTTGACAAGTTAAAGTTACATTTTGACACGTTAAAATACGTTTTTTACAGGTTAAAGTACGTTTTTTACAAGTTGAAGTAAGTTTTTTACAAGTTAAAGTTACGTTTTAACAACTTAAAGTTACGTTTTGACACTTTAAAATTACATGTTGACAAGTTAAAGTACTATTTTTACAAGTTAAAGCAAATGTTTTACAAGTTGAAGTACGTTTTTTACAAGTTGAAGTACGTTTTTTAAAAGTTAAAGTTATGTTTTAACAACTTAAACTTACGTTTTGACACATTAAAGTTACGTTTTGACAAGTTAAATTACGTTTTTAACAAGTTAAACTTACTATTTGACAAATTAAAGTTATGTTTTGACAAGTAAACATAGGTGTTTTACAAGTTAAAGAACGTTTTTTACAAGTTGAAGTACGTTTTACAAGTTAAAGTACATTTGTTACAAGTTAAACCACATTTTTGACAAGTTAAAGTATGTTTTCTACAAGTGAATGTATGTTTTTAACAATTTAAACTTATGTTTTGATAAGTTAAAGTTACGTTTTGACAAGTTAAAGTAGGATTTTTACAAGTTAAAGTTACGTTTTGACAAATTAAAGTATGTTTTTTACAAGTTAAAGTACGTTTTTTACAAGTTAAAGTACGTTTTTTACAAGTTGAAGTACGTTTTTATAAGTTAAAGTACATTTGTTACAAGTTAAACCACATTTTTGACAAGTTAAAATACGTTGTTTACAAGTTAAAGTTACGTTTTGACAAGTTAAAGTTACATTTTGACACGTTAAAATACGTTTTTTACAGGTTAAAGTACGTTTTTTACAAGTTGAAGTAAGTTTTTTACAAGTTAAAGTTACGTTTTAACAACTTAAAGTTACGTTTTGACACTTTAAAATTACATGTTGACAAGTTAAAGTACTATTTTTACAAGTTAAAGCAAGTGTTTTACAAGTTGAAGTACGTTTTTTACAAGTTGAAGTACGTTTTTTATAAGTTAAAGTTATGTTTTAACAACTTAAACTTACGTTTTGACACATTATAATTACATTTTGACAAGTTAAAGTACTTTTTTTATAAGTTAAAGTTACGTTTTGACAAGTTAAATTACGTTTTTAACAAGTTAAACTTACTATTTGACAAATTAAAGTTATGTTTTGACAAGTTAAAGTACGTTTTTTACAAGTTAAAGTACGTTTTTTACAAGTTGAAGTACGTTTTTATAAGTTAAAGTACATTTGTTACAAGTTAAACCACATTTTTGACAAGTTAAAGTACGTTTTTTACAAGTTAATGTATGTCTTTAACAAGTTAAACTTATGTTTTGAAAAGTTAAAGTTACATTTTGACAAGTTAATGTAGTTTTTTACAAGTTAAAATACGTTATTTACAAGTTAAAGTTACATTTTGAAAAGTTAAAATTACATTTTGACAAGTTCAAATACGTTTTTGACAAGTTAAAGTACGTTTTTTACAAGTTAAAGCAAGTGTTTTACTAGTTGAAGTAAGTTTTTTACAAGTTAAAGTTACGTTTTAACTACTCAAAGTTACGTTTTGACACATTAAAATTACATTTTGACAAGTTAAAGTACGTTTTTTACAAGTTAAAATATGTTTTTTACAAGTTAATGTATGTTTTTAACAAGTTAAACTTACGTTTTTAAAAGTTAAAGTTACGTTTTGACAAGTTAAAGTAGTTTCTTACAAGTTAAAGTACCTTTTTTACAAGTTAAAGTTACGTTTTAACAACTTAAATTACGTTTTGAACATTAAAATTATATTTTGACAAGTTAAAGTACGTATTTTATAAGTTAAACTTACTTTTTGACAAATTGAAGTTACGTTTTGACAAGTTAAAGTAGGTTTTTACAATTTAATGTTTCATTTTAACAACTTAAACTTACTTTTTGACACATTAAAATTACATTTTGTCAAGTTAAAGTACGTTTTTTATAAGTTAAAGTTACGTTTTGACAAGTTAAATTACGTTTTTAACAAGTTAAACTTACTATTTGACAAATTAAAGTTATGTTTTGACAAGTAAACGTAGGTGTTTTACAACTTAAAGCACGTTTTTTACAAGTTGAAGTACGTTTTTACAAGTTAAAGTACATTTGTTACAAGTTAAACCACATTTTTGACAAGTTAAAGTATGTTTTCTACAAGTGAATGTATGTTTTTAACAATTTAAACTTATGTTTTGATAAGTTAAAGTTACGTTTTGACAAGTTAAAGTAGGATTTTTACAAGTTAAAGTTACGTTTTGACAAATTAACGTATGTTTTTTACAAGTAAAAGTACGTTTTTTACAAGTTAAAGTACGTTTTTTACAAGTTGAAGTACGTTTTTATAAGTTAAAGTACATTTGTTACAAGTTAAACTACATTTTTGACAAGTTAAAATACGTTGTTTACAAGTTAAAGTTACGTTTTGACAAGTTAAAGTTACATTTTGACACGTTAAAATACGCTTTTTACAAGTTAAAGTACGTTTTTTACAAGTTGAAGTAAGTTTTTTACAAGTTAAAGTTACGTTTTAACAACTTAAAGTTACGTTTTGACACTTTAAATTACATGTTGACAAGTTAAAGTACTATTTTTACAAGTTAAAGCAAGTGTTTTACAAGTTGAAGTACGTTTTTTACAAGTTGAAGTACGTTTTTTACAAGTTGAAGTACGTTTTTTAAAAGTTAAATTTATGTTTTAACAACTTAAACTTACGTTTTGACACATTATAATTACATTTTGACAAGTTAAAGTACTTTTTTTATAAGTTAAACTTACGTTTTGACAAGTTAAATTACGTTTTTAACAAGTTAAACTTACTATTTGACAAATTAAAGTTATGTTTTGACAAGTTAAAGTACGTTTTTTACAAGTTAAAGTACGTTTTTTACAAGTTGAAGTACGTTTTTATAAGTTAAAGTACATTTGTTACAAGTTAAACCACATTTTTGACAAGTTAAAGTACGTTTTTTACAAGTTAATGTATGTCTTTAACAAGTTAAACTTATGTTTTGAAAAGTTAAAGTTACATTTTGACAAGTTAATGTAGTTTTTTACAAGTTAAAATACGTTATTTACAAATTAAAGTTACATTTTGAAAAGTTAAAATTACATTTTGACAAGTTCAAATACGTTTTTGACAAGTTAAAGTACGTTTTTTACAAGTTAAAGCAAGTGTTTTACTAGTTGAAGTAAGTTTTTTACAAGTTAAAGTTACGTTTTAACTACTCAAAGTTACGTTTTGACACATTAAAATTACATTTTGACAAGTTAAAGTACGTTTTTTACAAGTTAAAATATATTTTTTACAAGTTAATGTATGTTTTTAACAAGTTAAACTTACGTTTTTAAAAGTTAAAGTTACGTTTTGACAAGTTAAAGTAGTTTCTTACAAGTTAAAGTACCTTTTTTACAAGTTAAAGTTACGTTTTAACAACTTAAATTACGTTTTGAACATTAAAATTATATTTTGACAAGTTAAAGTACGAATTTTATAAGTTAAACTTACTTTTTGACAAATTGAAGTTACGTTTTGACAAGTTAAAGTAGGTTTTTACAATTTAATGTTTCATTTTAACAACTTAAACTTACTTTTTGACACATTAAAATTACATTTTGACAAGTTAAAGTACGTTTTTTATAAGTTAAAGTTACGTTTTGACAAGTTAAATTACGTTTTTAACAAGTTAAACTTACTATTTGACAAATTAAAGTTATGTTTTGACAAGTAAACGTAGGTGTTTAACAAGTTAAAGCACGTTTTTTACAAGTTGAAGTACGTTTTTACAAGTTAAAGTACATTTGTTACAAGTTAAACCACATTTTTGACAAGTTAAAGTATTTTTTCTACAAGTGAATGTATGTTTTTAACAATTTAAACTTATGTTTTGATAAGTTAAAGTTACGTTTTGACAAGTAAAAGTAGGATTTTTACAAGTTAAAGTTACGTTTTGACAAATTAACGTATGTTTTTTACAAGTAAAAGTACGTTTTTTACAAGTTAAAGTACGTTTTTTACAAGTTGAAGTACGTTTTTATAAGTTAAAGTACATTTGTTACAAGTTAAACCACATTTTTGAAAAGTTAAAATACGTTGTTTACAAGTTAAAGTTACGTTTTGACAAGTTAAAGTTACATTTTGACACGTTAAAATACGTTTTTTACAGGTTAAAGTACGTTTTTTACAAGTTGAAGTAAGTTTTTTACAAGTTAAAGTTACGTTTTAACAACTTAAAGTTACGTTTTGACACATTAAAATTACATGTTGACAAGTTAAAGTACGTTTTTTACAAGTTAAAGCAAGTGTTTTACAAGTTGAAGTACGTTTTTTACAAGTTGAAGTACGTTTTTTAAAAGTTAAAGTTATGTTTTAACAACTTAAACTTACGTTTTGACACATTATAATTACATTTTGACAAGTTAAAGTACTTTTTTTATAAGTTAAAGTTACGTTTTGACAAGTTAAATTACGTTTTTAACAAGTTAAACTTACTATTTGACAAATTAAAGTTATGTTTTGTCAAGTTAAAGTACGTTTTTTACAAGTTAAAGTACGTTTTTTACAAGTTGAAGTACGTTTTTATAAGTTAAAGTACATTTGTTACAAGTTAAACCACATTTTTGACAAGATAAAGTACGTTTTTTACAAGTTAATGTATGTCTTTAACAAGTTAAACTTACGTTTTGAAAAGTTAAAGTTACATTTTGACAAGTTAATGTAGTTTTTTACAAGTTAAAATACGTTGTTTACAAGTTAAAGTTACATTTTGAAAAGTTAAAATTACATTTTGACAAGTTCAAATACGTTTTTGACAAGTTAAAGTACGTTTTTTACAAGTTAAAGCAAGTGTTTTACTAGTTGAAGTAAGTTTTTTACAAGTTAAAGTTACGTTTTAACTACTCAAAGTTACGTTTTGACACATTAAAATTACATTTTGACAAGTTAAAGTACGTTTTTTACAAATTAAAATATGTTTTTTACAAGTAAATGTATGTTTTTAATAAAGTTAAACTTACGTTTTGAAAAGTTAAAGTTACGTTTTGACAAGTTAAAGTAGTTTCTTACAAGTTAAAGTACCTTTTTTACAAGTTAAAGTTACGTTTTAACAACTTAAATTACGTTTTGAACATTAAAATTATATTTTGACAAGTTAAAGTACGTATTTTATAAGTTAAACTTACTTTTTGACAAATTGAAGTTACGTTTTGACAAGTTAAAGTAGGTTTTTACAATTTAATGTTTCATTTTAACAACTTAAACTTACTTTTTGACACATTAAAATTACATTTTGACAAGTTAAAGTACGTTTTTTATAAGTTAAAGTTACGTTTTGACAAGTTAAATTACGTTTTTAACAAGTTAAACTTACTATTTGACAAATTAAAGTTATGTTTTGACAAGTAAACGTAGGTGTTTTACAACTTAAAGCACGTTTTTTACAAGTTGAAGTACGTTTTTACAAGTTAAAGTACATTTGTTACAAGTTAAACCACATTTTTGACAAGTTAAAGTATTTTTTCTACAAGTGAATGTATGTTTTTAACAATTTAAACTTATGTTTTGATAAGTTAAAGTTACGTTTTGACAAGTAAAAGTAGGATTTTTACAAGTTAAAGTTACGTTTTGACAAATTAACGTATGTTTTTTACAAGTAAAAGTACGTTTTTTACAAGTTAAAGTACGTTTTTTACAAGTTGAAGTACGTTTTTATAAGTTAAAGTACATTTGTTACAAGTTAAACCACATTTTTGAAAAGTTAAAATACGTTGTTTACAAGTTAAAGTTACGTTTTGACAAGTTAAAGTTACATTTTGACACGTTAAAATACGTTTTTTACAGGTTAAAGTACGTTTTTTACAAGTTGAAGTAAGTTTTTTACAAGTTAAAGTTACGTTTTAACAACTTAAAGTTACGTTTTGACACTTTAAAATTACATGTTGACAAGTTAAAGTACGTTTTTTACAAGTTAAAGCAAGTGTTTTACAAGTTGAAGTACGTTTTTTACAAGTTGAAGTACGTTTTTTAAAAGTTAAAGTTAGGTTTTAACAACTTAAACTTACGTTTTGACACATTATAATAACATTTTGACAAGTTAAAGTACTTTTTTTATAAGTTAAAGTTACGTTTTAACAAGTTAAATTACGTTTTTAACAAGTTAAACTTACTATTTGACAAATTAAAGTTATGTTTTGTCAAGTTAAAGTACGTTTTTTACAAGTTAAAGTACGTTTTTTACAAGTTGAAGTACGTTTTTATAAGTTAAAGTACATTTGTTACAAGTTAAACCACATTTTTGACAAGATAAAGTACGTTTTTTACAAGTTAATGTATGTCTTTAACAAGTTAAGCTTACGTTTTGAAAAGTTAAAGTTACATTTTGACAAGTTAATGTAGTTTTTTACAAGTTAAAATACGTTGTTTACAAGTTAAAGTTACATTTTGAAAAGTTAAAATTACATTTTGACAAGTTCAAATACGTTTTTGACAAGTTAAAGTACGTTTTTTACAAGTTAAAGCAAGTGTTTTACTAGTTGAAGTAAGTTTTTTACAAGTTAAAGTTACGTTTTAACTACTCAAAGTTACGTTTTGACACATTAAAATTACATTTTGACAAGTTAAAGTACGTTTTTTACAAATTAAAATATGTTTTTTACAAGTAAATGTATGTTTTTAATAAAGTTAAACTTACGTTTTGAAAAGTTAAAGTTACGTTTTGACAAGTTAAAGTAGTTTCTTACAAGTTAAAGTACCTTTTTTACAAGTTAAAGTTACGTTTTAACAACTTAAATTACGTTTTGAACATTAAAATTATATTTTGACAAGTTAAAGTACGTATTTTATAAGTTAAACTTACTTTTTGACAAATTGAAGTTACGTTTTGACAAGTTAAAGTAGGTTTTTACAATTTAATGTTTCATTTTAACAACTTAAACTTACTTTTTGACACATTAAAATTACATTTTGACAAGTTAAAGTACGTTTTTTATAAGTTAAAGTTACGTTTTGACAAGTTAAATTACGTTTTTAACAAGTTAAACTTACTATTTGACAAATTAAAGTTATGTTTTGACAAGTAAACGTAGGTGTTTTACAAGTTAAAGCACGTTTTTTACAAGTTGAAGTACGTTTTTACAAGTTAAAGTACATTTGTTACAAGTTAAACCACATTTTTGACAAGTTAAAGTATGTTTTCTACAAGTGAATGTATGTTTTTAACAATTTAAACTTATGTTTTAATAAGTTAAAGTTACGTTTTGACAAGTAAAAGTAGGATTTTTACAAGTTAAAGTTACGTTTTGACAAATTAACGTATGTTTTTTACAAGTTAAAGTACGTTTTTTACAAGTTAAAGTACGTTTTTTACAAGTTGAAGTACGTTTTTATAAGTTAAAGTACATTTGTTACAAGTTAAACCACATTTTTGACAAGTTAAAATACGTTGTTTACAAGTTAAAGTTACGTTTTGACAAGTTAAAGTTACATTTTGACACGTTAAAATACGTTTTTTACAGGTTAAAGTACGTTTTTTACAAGTTGAAGTAAGTTTTTTACAAGTTAAAGTTACGTTTTAACAACTTAAAGTTACGTTTTGACACTTTAAAATTACATGTTGACAAGTTAAAGTACGTTTTTTACAAGTTAAAGCAAGTGTTTTACAAGTTGAAGTACGTTTTTTACAAGTTGAAGTACGTTTTTTAAAAGTTAAAGTTAGGTTTTAACAACTTAAACTTACGTTTTGACACATTATAATAACATTTTGACAAGTTAAAGTACTTTTTTTATAAGTTAAAGTTACGTTTTAACAAGTTAAATTACGTTTTTAACAAGTTAAACTTACTATTTGACAAATTAAAGTTATGTTTTGTCAAGTTAAAGTACGTTTTTTACAAGTTAAAGTACGTTTTTTACAAGTTGAAGTACGTTTTTATAAGTTAAAGTACATTTGTTACAAGTTAAACCACATTTTTGACAAGATAAAGTACGTTTTTTACAAGTTAATGTATGTCTTTAACAAGTTAAACTTACGTTTTGAAAAGTTAAAGTTACATTTTGACAAGTTAATGTAGTTTTTTACAAGTTAAAATACGTTGTTTACAAGTTAAAGTTACATTTTGAAAAGTTAAAATTACATTTTGACAAGTTCAAATACGTTTTTGACAAGTTAAAGTACGTTTTTTACAAGTTAAAGCAAGTGTTTTACTAGTTGAAGTAAGTTTTTTACAAGTTAAAGTTACGTTTTAACTACTCAAAGTTACGTTTTGACACATTAAAATTACATTTTGACAAGTTAAAGTACGTTTTTTACAAATTAAAATATGTTTTTTACAAGTTAATGTATGTTTTTAACAAGTTAAACTTACGTTTTGAAAAGTTAAAGTTACGTTTTGACAAGTTAAAGTAGTTTCTTACAAGTTAAAGTACCTTTTTTACAAGTTAAAGTTACGTTTTAACAACTTAAATTACGTTTTGAACATTAAAATTATATTTTGACAAGTTAAAGTACGAATTTTATAAGTTAAACTTACTTTTTGACAAATTGAAGTTACGTTTTGACAAGTTAAAGTAGGTTTTTACAATTTAATGTTTCATTTTAACAACTTAAACTTACTTTTTGACACATTAAAATTACATTTTGACAAGTTAAAGTACGTTTTTTATAAGTTAAAGTTACGTTTTGACAAGTTAAATTACGTTTTTAACAAGTTAAACTTACTATTTGACAAATTAAAGTTATGTTTTGACAAGTAAACGTAGGTGTTTTACAACTTAAAGCACGTTTTTTACAAGTTGAAGTACGTTTTTACAAGTTAAAGTACATTTGTTACAAGTTAAACCACATTTTTGACAAGTTAAAGTATGTTTTCTACAAGTGAATGTATGTTTTTAACAATTTAAACTTATGTTTTGATAAGTTAAAGTTACGTTTTGACAAGTAAAAGTAGGATTTTTACAAGTTAAAGTTACGTTTTGACAAATTAACGTATGTTTTTTACAAGTAAAAGTACGTTTTTTACAAGTTAAAGTACGTTTTTTACAAGTTGAAGTACGTTTTTATAAGTTAAAGTACATTTGTTACAAGTTAAACCACATTTTTGAAAAGTTAAAATACGTTGTTTACAAGTTAAAGTTACGTTTTGACAAGTTAAAGTTACATTTTGACACGTTAAAATACGTTTTTTACAGGTTAAAGTACGTTTTTTACAAGTTGAAGTAAGTTTTTTACAAGTTAAAGTTACGTTTTAACAACTTAAAGTTACGTTTTGACACTTTAAAATTACATGTTGACAAGTTAAAGTACGTTTTTTACAAGTTAAAGCAAGTGTTTTACAAGTTGAAGTACGTTTTTTACAAGTTGAAGTACGTTTTTTAAAAGTTAAAGTTATGTTTTAACAACTTAAACTTACGTTTTGACACATTATAATTACATTTTGACAAGTTAAAGTACTTTTTTTATAAGTTAAAGTTACGTTTTAACAAGTTAAATTACGTTTTTAACAAGTTAAACTTACTATTTGACAAATTAAAGTTATGTTTTGTCAAGTTAAAGTACGTTTTTTACAAGTTAAAGTACGTTTTTTACAAGTTGAAGTACGTTTTTATAAGTTAAAGTACATTTGTTACAAGTTAAACCACATTTTTGACAAGATAAAGTACGTTTTTTACAAGTTAATGTATGTCTTTAACAAGTTAAACTTACGTTTTGAAAAGTTAAAGTTACATTTTGACAAGTTAATGTAGTTTTTTACAAGTTAAAATACGTTGTTTACAAGTTAAAGTTACATTTTGAAAAGTTAAAATTACATTTTGACAAGTTCAAATACGTTTTTGACAAGTTAAAGTACGTTTTTTACAAGTTAAAGCAAGTGTTTTACTAGTTGAAGTAAGTTTTTTACAAGTTAAAGTTACGTTTTAACTACTCAAAGTTACGTTTTGACACATTAAAATTACATTTTGACAAGTTAAAGTACGTTTTTTACAAATTAAAATATGTTTTTTACAAGTTAATGTATGTTTTTAACAAGTTAAACTTACGTTTTGAAAAGTTAAAGTTACGTTTTGACAAGTTAAAGTAGTTTCTTACAAGTTAAAGTACCTTTTTTACAAGTTAAAGTTACGTTTTAACAACTTAAATTACGTTTTGGACATTAAAATTACATTTTGACAAGTTAAAGTACGTATTTTATAAGTTAAACTTACTTTTTGACAAATTGAAGTTACGTTTTGACAAGTTAAAGTAGGTTTTTTACAATTTAATGTTTAGTTTTAACAACTTAAACTTACTTTTTGACACATTAAAATTACATTTTGACAAGTTAAAGTACGTTTTTTATAAGTTAAAGTTACGTTTTGACAAGTTAAATTACGTTTTTAACAAGTTAAACTTACTATTTGACAAATTAAAGTTATGTTTTGACAAGTAAACGTAGGTGTTTAACAAGTTAAAGCACGTTTTTTACAAGTTGAAGTACGTTTTTACAAGTTAAAGTACATTTGTTACAAGTTAAACCACATTTTTGATAAGTTAAAGTATGTTTTCTACAAGTGAATGTATGTTTTTAACAATTTAAACTTATGTTTTGATAAGTTAAAGTTACGTTTTGACAAGTTAAAGTAGGATTTTTACAAGTTAAAGTTACGTTTTGACAAATTATCGTATGTTTTTTACAAGTTAAAGTACGTTTTTTACAAGTTAAAGTACGTTTTTTACAAGTTGAAGTACGTTTTTATAAGTTAAAGTACATATGTTACAAGTTAAACCACATTTTTGACAAGTTAAAATACATTGTTTACAAGTTAAAGTTACGTTTTCACAAGTTAAAGTTACATTTTGACACGTTAAAATACGTTTTTTGGAGGTTAAAGTACGTTTTTTACAAATTGAATTAAGTTTTTTACAAGTTAAAGTTACGTTTTAACAACTTAAAGTTTTGTTTTGACACTTTAAAATTACATGTTGACAAGTTAAAGTGCGTTTTTTACAAGTTAAAGCAAATGTTTTACAAGTTGAAGTACGTTTTTTACAAGTTGAAGTACGTTTTTTAAAAGTTAAAGTTATGTTTTAACAACTTAAACTTACGTTTTGACACATTATAATTAAATTTTGACAAGTTAAAGTACTTTTTTTATAAGTTAAAGTTACGTTTTAACAAGTTAAATTACGTTTTTAACAAGTTAAACTTACTATTTGACAAATTAAAGTTATGTTTTGACAAGTTAAAGTACGTTTTTTACAAGTTAAAGTACGTTTTTTACAAGTTGAAGTACGTTTTTATAAGTTAAAGTACATTTGTTACAAGTTAAACCACATTTTTGACAAGTTAAAGTACGTTTTTTACAAGTTAATGTATGTCTTTAACAAGTTAAACTTACGTTTTGAAAAGTTAAAGTTACATTTTGACAAGTTAATGTAGTTTTTTACAAGTTAAAATACGTTGTTTACAAGTTAAAGTTACATTTTGAAAATTTAAAATTATATTTTGACAAGTTCAAATACGTTTTTGACAAGTTAAAGTACGTTTTTTACAAGTTAAAGCAAGTGTTTTACTAGTTGAACTAAGTTTTTTACAAGTTAAAGTTACGTTTTAACTACTCAAAGTTACGTTTTGACACATTAAAATTACATTTTGACAAGTTAAAGTACGTTTTTTACAAGTTAAAATATGTTTTTACAAGTTAATGTATGTTTTTAACAAGTTAAACTTACGTTTTGAAAAGTTTAAGTTACGTTTTGACAAGTTAAAGTAGTTTCTTACAAGTTAAAGTACCTTTTTTACAAGTTAAAGTTACGTTTTAACAACTTAAATTACGTTTTGAACATTAAAATTACATTTTGACAAGTTAAAATTACATTTTGACAAGTTCAAATACGTTTTTGACAAGTTAAAGTACGTTTTTTACAAGGTAAAGCAAGTGTTTTACTAGTTGAAGTAAGTTTTTTACAAGTTAAAGTTACGTTTTAACTACTCAAAGTTACGTTTTGACACATTAAAATTACATTTTGACAAGTTAAAGTACGTTTTTTACAAGTTAAAATATGTTTTTTACAAGTTAATGTATGTTTTTAACAAGTTAAACTTACGTTTTGAAAAGTTAAAGTTACGTTTTGACAAGTTAAAGTAGTTTCTTACAAGTTAAAGTACCTTTTTTACAAGTTAAAGTTACGTTTTAACAACTTAAATTACGTTTTGAACATTAAAATTACATTTTGACAAGTTAAAGTACGTATTTTATAAGTTAAACTTACTTTTTGACAAATTGAAGTTACGTTTTGACAAGTTAAAGTAGGTTTTTTACAATTTAAAGTTTCGTTTTAACAACTTAAACTTACTTTTTGACACATTAAAATTACATTTTGACAAGTTAAAGTACGTTTTTTATAAGTTAAAGTTACGTTTTGACAAGTTAAATTACGTTTTTAACAAGTTAAACTTACTATTTGACAAATTAAAGTTATGTTTTGACAAGTAAACGTAGGTGTTTTACAAGTTAAAGCACGTTTTTTACAAGTTGAAGTACGTTTTTACAAGTTAAAGTACATTTGTTACAAGTTAAACCACATTTTTGACAAGTTAAAGTATGTTTTCTACAAGTGAATGGATGTTTTTAACAATTTAAACTTATGTTTTGATAAGTTAAAGTTACGTTTTGACAAGTTAACGTATGTTTTTTACAAGTAAAAGTACGTTTTTTACATGTTAAAGTACATTTTTTACAAGTTGAAGTACGTTTTTATAAGTTAAAGTACATTTGTTACAAGTTAAACCACATTTTTGACAAGTTAAAATACGTTATTTACAAGTTAAAGTTACGTTTTGACATGTTAAAGTTACATTTTGACACGCTAAAATACGGTTTTACAGGTTCAAGTACGTTTTTTACAAGTTGAAGTAAGTTTTTTACAAGTTAAAGTTACGTTTTAACAACTTAAAGTTACGTTTTGACACTTTAAAATTACATGTTGACAAGTTAAAGTACGTTTTTTACAAGTTAAAGCAAGTGTTTTACAAGTTGAAGTACGTTTTTTACAAGTTGAAGTACGTTTTTTAAAAGTTAAAGTTAAGTTTTAACAACTTTAAGTTACGTTTTGACAGATTAAAAATACATTTTGACAAGTTAAAGTACGTTTTTTATAAGTTAAAGTTACGTTTTAACAAATTAAATTACATTTTTAACAAGTTAAACTTACGTTTTGACAAATTAAAGTTACGTTTTGACAAGTTAAAGTAGGGTTTTTACAAGTTAAAGCACGTTTTTTACAAGTTGAAGTACGTTTTTACAAGTTAAAGTACATTTGTTACAAGAAACCTTATTTTTGACAAGTTAAAGTACGTTTTTTACAAGTGAATGTATGTTTTTAACAATTTAAACTTATGTTTTGACAAGTTAAAGTTACGTTTTGACAAGTTAAAGTAGGTTTTTTACAAGTTAAAGTTTCGTTTTGACAAGTTAAAGTAAGTTTTTTACAAGTTAATGTATGTTTTTAACAAGTTAAACTTACGTTTTTAAAAGTTAAAGTTACGTTTTGACAAGTTAAAGTAGTTTTTTACAAGTTAAAATACATTTTTTACATGTTAAAGTTATATTTTTACACGTTAAAATACGTTTTTTACAAGTTAAAGTACGTTTTACAAAAGTTAAAGCAAGTGTTTAACAAATTGAAGTAAGTTTTTTACAAGTTACAGTTACGTTTTAACAACTTAAAGTTACGTTTTGACATATTAAAATTACATTTTGACAATTTAAAGTACCTTTTTTACAAGGTAAAGCAAGTGTTTTACAAGTTGAAGTACGTTTTTTACAAGTTGAAGTACGTTTTTTACAAGTTAAAGTTACGTTTTAACAACTTAAAGTTACGTTTTAACACATTAAAATTACATTTTGACAAGTGTAAGTACATTTTTTACAAGTTAAAGTTTCGTTTTGACAAGTTAAATTACGTTTTTAACAAGTTAAACTTATGTTTTGACAAATTAAAGTTATGTTTTAACAAGTTAAAGTATGCTTTTTACAAGTTAAAGTACGTTGTTTACAAGTTGAAGTACGTTTTTACAAGTTAAAGTACATTCCTTACAAATTAAACCACATTTTTGACAGGTTAAAGAACGTTTTTTACAAGTGAATGTATGTTTTTAACAAGTTAAACTTATGTTTTGACAAATTAAAGTTACGTTTTGACAAGTTAAAGTAGGTTTTTTACAAGTTAAAGCACGTTTTTTACAAGTTGAAGTACCTTTTTATAAGTTAAAGTACATTTGTTACAAGTTAAACCACATTTTTGACAAGTTAAAGTACGTTTTTTTCAAGTTAATGTGTGTTTTTAAAAATTTAATTTAAACTTACGTTTTGACAAGTTAAAGTTACGTTTTGACAAGTTAAAGTTGGTTTTTTACAAATTAAAGTACGTTTTTTACAAGTTAAAGTACATTTGTTACAAGTTAAACCACATTTTTGACAAGTTAAAATACGTTTTTTACAAGTTAATGTATGTTTTTAACAAGTTAAACTTACGTTTTTAAAAGTTAAAGTTACGTTTTGACAAGTTAAAGTAGTTTTTTACAAGTTAAAATACGTTTTTTACAAGTTAAAGTTACGTTTTTTGCAAGTTAAAGTACGGTTTTTACAAGTTAAAGCAAGTGTTTTACAAGTTGAAGTAAGTTTTTTACAAGTTAAAGTTACGTTTTAACAACTTAAAGTTACGTTTTGACACATTAAAATTACATTTTGACAAGTTAAAGTACGTTTTTTTCAATTTAAAGCAAGTGTTTTACAAGTTGAAGTACGTTTTTTACAAGTTGAAGTACGTTTTTTACAAGTTAAAGTTACGTTTTAACAACCTTAAGTTACGTTTTGACAATTTAAATTACATTTGACAAGTTTAAGTACGTCTTTTATAAGTTAAAGTTACGTTTTGACAAATTAAATTACGTTTTTAACAAGTTAAACTTAGGTTTTGATAAATTAAAGTTACGTTTTGACAATTTTAATAGGTTTTTTACAAGTTAAAGCACGTTTTTGACAAGTTAAAGTACGTTTTTTTCAAGTGTATGTATGTTTTTAACAATTTAAACTTATGTTTTGACAAATTAAAGTTACGTTTTGACAAGTTAAATTAGGTTTTTTACAAGTTAAAGTTACGTTTTGACAAGTTAAAGTACGTTTTTTACAAGTCAAAGTTTGTTTTCTACAAGTAAAAGTAAGTTTTTAACAAGTTGAAGTACGTTTCTACAAGTTAAAGTACATTTGTTACAAGTTAAACCACATTTTTGACAAGTTAAATTACGTTTTTTTTCAAGTTAATATGTGTTTTTAACATTTTAAACTTTCATTTTGACAAGTTAAAGTTACGTTTTGAAAAGTTAAAGTAGGTTTTTTACAAGTTAAAGTACGTTTTTTACAAGTTAAAGTAGGTTTTTTACAAGTTAAACTTACGTATTGAAAAGTTAAAGTACGTTTTTTACAAGTTAAAATATGTTTTTACAAGTTAATGTATGTTTTTAACAAGTTAAACTTACGTTTTGAAAAGTTTAAGTTACGTTTTGACAAGTTAAAGTAGTTTCTTACAAGTTAAAGTACCTTTTTTACAAGTTAAAGTTACGTTTTAACAACTTAAATTACGTTTTGAACATTAAAATTACATTTTGACAAGTTAAAATTACATTTTGACAAGTTCAAATACGTTTTTGACAAGTTAAAGTACGTTTTTTACAAGGTAAAGCAAGTGTTTTACTAGTTGAAGTAAGTTTTTTACAAGTTAAAGTTACGTTTTAACTACTCAAAGTTACGTTTTGACACATTAAAATTACATTTTGACAAGTTAAAGTACGTTTTTTACAAGTTAAAATATGTTTTTTACAAGTTAATGTATGTTTTTAACAAGTTAAACTTACGTTTTGAAAAGTTAAAGTTACGTTTTGACAAGTTAAAGTAGTTTCTTACAAGTTAAAGTACGTTTTTTACAAGTTAAAGTTACGTTTTAACAACTTAAATTACGTTTTGAACATTAAAATTACATTTTGACAAGTTAAAGTACGTATTTTATAAGTTAAACTTACTTTTTGACAAATTGAAGTTACGTTTTGACAAGTTAAAGTAGGTTTTTTACAATTTAATGTTTCGTTTTAACAACTTAAACTTACTTTTTGACACATTAAAATTACATTTTGACAAGTTAAAGTACGTTTTTTATAAGTTAAAGTTACGTTTTGACAAGTTAAATTACGTTTTTAACAAGTTAAACTTACTATTTGACAAATTAAAGTTATGTTTTGACAAGTAAACGTAGGTGTTTTACAAGTTAAAGCACGTTTTTTACAAGTTGAAGTACGTTTTTACAAGTTAAAGTACATTTGTTACAAGTTAAACCACATTTTTGACAAGTTAAAGTATGTTTTCTACAAGTGAATGTATGTTTTTAACAATTTAAACTTATGTTTTGATAAGTTAAAGTTACGTTTTGACAAGTTAACGTATGTTTTTTACAAGTAAAAGTACGTTTTTTACATGTTAAAGTACATTTTTTACAAGTTGAAGTACGTTTTTATAAGTTAAAGTACATTTGTTACAAGTTAAACCACATTTTTGACAAGTTAAAATACGTTATTTACAAGTTAAAGTTACGTTTTGACATGTTAAAGTTACATTTTGACACGCTAAAATACGGTTTTACAGGTTCAAGTACGTTTTTTACAAGTTGAAGTAAGTTTTTTACAAGTTAAAGTTACGTTTTAACAACTTAAAGTTACGTTTTGACACTTTAAAATTACATGTTGACAAGTTAAAGTACGTTTTTTACAAGTTAAAGCAAGTGTTTTACAAGTTGAAGTACGTTTTTTACAAGTTGAAGTACGTTTTTTAAAAGTTAAAGTTAAGTTTTAACAACTTTAAGTTACGTTTTGACAGATTAAAAATACATTTTGACAAGTTAAAGTACGTTTTTTATAAGTTAAAGTTACGTTTTAACAAATTAAATTACATTTTTAACAAGTTAAACTTACGTTTTGACAAATTAAAGTTACGTTTTGACAAGTTAAAGTAGGGTTTTTACAAGTTAAAGCACGTTTTTTACAAGTTGAAGTACGTTTTTACAAGTTAAAGTACATTTGTTACAAGAAACCTTATTTTTGACAAGTTAAAGTACGTTTTTTACAAGTGAATGTATGTTTTTAACAATTTAAACTGATGTTTTGACAAGTTAAAGTTACGTTTTGACAAGTTAAAGTAGGTTTTTTACAAGTTAAAGTTTCGTTTTGACAAGTTAAAGTAAGTTTTTTACAAGTTAATGTATGTTTTTAACAAGTTAAACTTACGTTTTTAAAAGTTAAAGTTACGTTTTGACAAGTTAAAGTAGTTTTTTACAAGTTAAAATACATTTTTTACATGTTAAAGTTATATTTTTACACGTTAAAATACGTTTTTTACAAGTTAAAGTACGTTTTACAAAAGTTAAAGCAAGTGTTTAACAAATTGAAGTAAGTTTTTTACAAGTTACAGTTACGTTTTAACAACTTAAAGTTACGTTTTGACATATTAAAATTACATTTTGACAAGTTAAAGTACCTTTTTTACAAGGTAAAGCAAGTGTTTTACAAGTTGAAGTACGTTTTTTACAAGTTAAAGTTACGTTTTAACAACTTAAAGTTACGTTTTAACACATTAAAATTACATTTTGACAAGTTAAAGTACATTTTTTACAAGTTAAAGTTTCGTTTTGACAAGTTAAATTACGTTTTTAACAAGTTAAACTTATGTTTTGACAAATTAAAGTTATGTTTTGACAAGTTAAAGTATGCTTTTTACAAGTTAAAGTACGTTGTTTACAAGTTGAAGTACGTTTTTACAAGTTAAAGTACATTCCTTACAAATTAAACCACATTTTTGACAGGTTAAAGAACGTTTTTTACAAGTGAATGTATGTTTTTAACAAGTTAAACTTATGTTTTGACAAATTAAAGTTACGTTTTGACAAGTTAAAGTAGGTTTTTTACAAGTTAAAGCACGTTTTTTACAAGTTGAAGTACCTTTTTATAAGTTAAAGTACATTTGTTACAAGTTAAACCACATTTTTGACAAGTTAAAGTACGTTTTTTTCAAGTTAATGTGTGTTTTTAAAAATTTAATTTAAACTTACGTTTTGACAAGTTAAAGTTACGTTTTGACAAGTTAAAGTTGGTTTTTTACAAATTAAAGTACGTTTTTTACAAGTTAAAGTACATTTGTTACAAGTTAAACCACATTTTTGACAAGTTAAAATACGTTTTTTACAAGTTAATGTATGTTTTTAACAAGTTAAACTTACGTTTTTAAAAGTTAAAGTTACGTTTTGACAAGTTAAAGTAGTTTTTTACAAGTTAAAATACGTTTTTTACAAGTTAAAGTTACGTTTTTTGCAAGTTAAAGTACGGTTTTTACAAGTTAAAGCAAGTGTTTTACAAGTTGAAGTAAGTTTTTTACAAGTTAAAGTTACGTTTTAACAACTTAAAGTTACGTTTTGACACATTAAAATTACATTTTGACAAGTTAAAGTACGTTTTTTTCAATTTAAAGCAAGTGTTTTACAAGTTGAAGTACGTTTTTTACAAGTTGAAGTACGTTTTTTACAAGTTAAAGTTACGTTTTAACAACCTTAAGTTACGTTTTGACAATTTAAATTACATTTGACAAGTTTAAGTACGTCTTTTATAAGTTAAAGTTACGTTTTGACAAATTAAATTACGTTTTTAACAAGTTAAACTTAGGTTTTGATAAATTAAAGTTACGTTTTGACAAGTTTAATAGGTTTTTTACAAGTTAAAGCACGTTTTTGACAAGTTAAAGTACGTTTTTTTCAAGTGTATGTATGTTTTTAACAATTTAAACTTATGTTTTGACAAATTAAAGTTACGTTTTGACAAGTTAAATTAGGTTTTTTACAAGTTAAAGTTACGTTTTGACAAGTTAAAGTACGTTTTTTACAAGTCAAAGTGTGTTTTCTACAAGTAAAAGTAAGTTTTTAACAAGTTGAAGTACGTTTCTACAAGTTAAAGTACATTTGTTACAAGTTAAACCACATTTTTGACAAGTTAAATTACGTTTTTTTTCAAGTTAATATGTGTTTTTAACATTTTAAACTTTCATTTTGACAAGTTAAAGTTACGTTTTGAAAAGTTAAAGTAGGTTTTTTACAAGTTAAAGTAGGTTTTTTACAAGTTAAAGTACGTTTTTTACAAGTTAAAGTAGGTTTTTTACAAGTTAAACTTACGTATTGAAAAGTTAAAGTACGTTTTTTACAAGTTAAAGTACGTTTTCTACAAGTTGAAGTACGTTTTTATAAGTTAAAGTACATTTGTTACAAGTTAAACCACATTTTTGACAAGTTAAAGTACGTTTTTTTTTCAAGTTAATGTGTGTTTTTAACAATTTAAAATTACGTTTTGACAAGTTAAAGTTACGATTTGACAAGTTAAAGTAGGTTTTTTACAAATTAAAGAACGTTTTTTACAAGTTAAATACGTTTTTAAAAGGTAAAGTACATAAGTTACAAGTTAAACCACATTTTTGACAACTTAAAGTACGTTTTTTACAAGTTAAAATTACGTTTTGACAACTTAAAGTTACATTTTGACACGTTAAAATACGTTTTTTACAAGTTAAAGTACGTTTTTTACAAGTTAAAGCAAGTGTTTTACAAGTTGAAGTAAGTTTTTTACAAGTTAAAGTTACGTTTTAACAACTTAAAGTTACGTTTTGACACATTAAAATTACATGTTGACAGGTTAAAGTACATTTTTTACAAGTTAAAGCAAGTGTTTTACAAGTTGAAGTACCTTTTTTACAAGTTGAAGTACGTTTTTTAAAAGTTAAAGTTAAGTTTTAACAACTTTAAGTTACATTTTCACAGATTAAAATTACATTTGACATGTTAAAGTACGTGTTTTATAAGTTAAAGTTACGTTTTAACAAATTAAATTACATTTTTAACAAGTTAAACTTACGTTTTGACATATTAAAGTTACGTTTTGACAAGTTAAAGTAGGTTTTTTACAAGTTAAAGTACGTTTTTTACAAGTTGAAGTACGTTTTTACAAGTTAAAGTACATTTGTTACAAGTTAAACCACATTTTTGACAAGTTAAAGTACGTTTTATACAAGTGAATGTATGTTTTTAACAATTTAAATTTATGTTTTGACAAGTTAAAGTTACGTTTTGACAAGTTAAAGTAGATTTTTTACAAGTTAAAGTTACGTTTTGACAAGTTAAAGTAAGTTTTTTACAAGTTAATGTATGTTTTTAACAAGTTAAACTTACGTTTTTCAAAGTTAAAGTTACGTTTTGACAAGTTAAAGTAGTTTTTTACAAGTTAAAATACGTTTTTTACAAGTTAAAGTTACATTTTGACACGTTAAAATACGTTTTTTACAAGTTAAAGTACGTTTTACAAAAGTTAAAGCAAGTGTTTTACAAATTGAAGTAAGTTTTTTACAAGTTACAATTACGTTTTAACAACTTAAAGTTACGTTTTGACATATTAAAATTACATTTTGACAAGTTAAAGTACCTTTTTTACAAGTTAAAGCAAGTGTTTTACAAGTTAAAGTACGTTTTTTACAAGTTGAAGTACGTTTTTTACAAGTTAAAGTTACGTTTTAACAACTTAAAGTTACATTTTAACACATTAAAATTACATTTTGACAAGTTAAAGTACATTTTTTACAAGTTAAAGTTTCGTTTTGACAAGTTAAATTACGTTTTTAACAAGTTAAACTTATGTTTTGACAAATTAAAGTTATGTTTTGCCAAGTTAAAGTATGATTTTTACAAGTTAAAGTACGTTGTTTACAAGTTGAAGTACGTTTTTACAAGTTAAAGTACATTCCTAACAATTTAAATCATATTTTTGACAAGTTAAAGAACGTTTTATACAAGTGAATGTATGTTTTTAACAAGTTAAACTTATGTTTTGACAAATTAAAGTTACGTTTTGACAAGTTAAAGAAGGTTTTTACAAGTTAAAGCACGTTTTTTACAAGTTGAAGTACGTTTTTATAAGTTAAAGTACATTTGTTACAAGTTAAACCACATTTTTGACAAGTTAAAGTACGTTTTTTTCAAGTTAATGTGTGTTTTTAAAAATTTAATTTAAACTTACGTTTTGACAAGTTAAAGTTATGTTTTGAGAAGTTAAAGTTGGTTTTTTACAAATTAAAGTACGTTTTTAACAAGTTAAAGTACATTTGTTACAAGTTAAACCACATTTTTGACAAGTTAAAATACGTTTTTTACAAGTTAATGTATGTTTTTAACAAGTTAAACTTACATTTTTAAAAGTTAAAGTACTTTTTTTACAAGTTAAAGTACGTTTTTACAAGTTAAAGTACATTTGTTACAAGTTAAACCACATTTTTGACCAGTTAAAGTACATTTTTTACATTTTAATGTATGTTTTTAACAAGTTAAACTTACGTTTTAAAAAGTTAAAGTTACGTTTTGACAAGTTAAAGTAGTTTTTTACAAGTTAAAGTACGTTTTTTACAAGTTAAAGTTACGTTTTGACAAGTTAAATTATGTGTGTAACTAGTTAAACTTTCGTTTTGACAAATTAAAGTTACGTTTTGACAAGTTAAAGTAGGTTTTTTACAAGTTAAAGCACTTTTTTTACAAGTTAAAGTACGTTTTTACAAGTTAAAGTACATTCCTTACAAATTAAACCACATTTTTGACAAGTTGAACTACGTTTTCTACAAGTGACTGTATGTTTTTAACAAATTAAACTGACGTTTTGACAAGTTAAAGTTACGTTTTGACAAGTTAAAGTAGGTTTTTTAAAAAGATAAAATTACGTTTTGACAAGTTAAAGTACGTTTTTACAAGTTGAAATATGTTTTTACAAGTTAAAGTACATTTGTTACAAGTTAAACGACATTTTTGACAAGTTAAAGTACGGTTTTTACAAGTTAATGTATGTTTTTAACAAGTTAAACTTACGTTTTGAAAAGTTAAAGTTACGTTTTGACAATTTAAAGTAGTTTTTTACAAGTTAAAGTACGTTTTTTACAAGTTAAAGTTACGTTATAACAACTTAAAGTTATGTTTGGACATATTAAAATTACATTTTGACAAGTTAAAGTACGTTTTTTAGAAGTTAAAGTTACGTTTTGAACAAGTTAAACTTACGTTTTGACAAATTAAAGTTACGTTTTGACAAGTTAAAGTAGGTTTTTTACAAGTTAAAGCACATTTTTACAAGTTGAGGTACGTTTTTACAAGTTAAACTACATTTGTTATAAGTTAAACCACATTTTTGACAAGTTAAAGTAGGTTTTTTACAAGTGAATCTATGTTTTTAACAATTTAGACTTATGTTTTGACAAATTAAACTTACGTTTTGACAAGTTAAAGTAGGTTTTTTACAAGTTAAAGTTACGTTTTGACAAGTTAAAGTACGTTTTTTACAAGTTAAAGTACGTTTTCTACAAGTTAAAGTACGTTTTTTACAAGTTGAAGTACGTTTCTACAAGATAAAGTACATTTGTTACAAGTTAAACCACATTTTTGACAAGTTAAAGTACGTTTTTTTCAAGTTAATGTGTGTTTTTAACAATTTAAACTTACGTTTTGACAAGTTAAAGTTACGTTTTAAAAAGGTAAAGTAGGTTTTTTACAAATTAAAGAACGTTTTTTCAAGTTAAAGTAGGTTTTTTACAAGTTAAAGTTACGTATTGACAAGTTAAAATACGTTTTTTACAAGTTAAAATAGGTTTTTTACAAGTTAAAGTTACGTATTGACAAGTTAAAGTACGTTTATTACAAGTTAAAGTACGTTTTTTACAAGTTAAAATACGCTTTTTACAAGTTGAAGTAAGTTTTTATAAGTTAAAGTACAATTGTTACAAGTTAAACCACATTTTTGACAAGTTAAAGTACGTTTTTTTTGAAGTTAATGTGTGTTTTTAACAATTTAAACTTACGTTTTGACAAGTTAAAGTTACATTTTAACAAGTTAAAGTAGGTTTTTTACAAATTAAAGAACGTTTTTTCAAGTTAAAGTAGGTTTTTTACAAGTTAAAGTTACGTATTGACAAGTTAAAGTACGTTTTTTACAAGTTAAAATAGGTTTTTTACAAGTTAAAGTTACGTATTGACAAGTTAAAGTACGTTTATTACAAGTTAAAGTACGTTTTTACAAGTTAAAATACGCTTTTTACAAGTTGAAGTAAGTTTTTATAAGTTAAAGTACAATTGTTACAAGTTAAACCACATTTTTGACAAGTTAAAGTACGTTTTTTTCAAGTTAATGTGTGTTTTTAACAATTTAAACTTACGTTTTGACAAGTTAAAGTTACATTTTAACAACTTAAAGTAGGTTTTTTACAAATTAAAGTACGTTTTTTAGAAATTAAAGTACGTTTTTACAAGTTATAGTACATTTGTTACAAGTTAAACCACATTTTTGACAACTTAAAGTACGTTTTTTACAAGTGAATGTATGTTTTTAACAATTTAAACTTATGTTTTGACAAGTTAAAGTTACGTTTTGCAAGTTAAAGTACGTTTTTTACAAGTTAAAGTACGTTTTCTGGAATATAAATGACGTTTTTTACAAGTTGAAGTACGTTTCTACAAGATAAAGTACATTTGTTACAAGTTAAACCACATTTTTGACATGTTAAAGTACGTTTTTTTCAAGTTAATGTGTGTTTTTAACAATTTAAACTTATGTTTTGACAAGTTAAAGTTACGTTTTGAAAAGGTAAAGTAGGTTTTTTACAAATTAAAGAACGTTTTTTACAAGTTAAAGTAGGTTTTTTACAAGTTTAAGTAAGTTTTTTACAAGTTAAAGTTACGTATTGACAAGTTACAGTACGTTTTTTACAAGTTAAAGTAGGTTTTTTACAAGTTAAAGTAACGTATTGACAAGTTAAAGTACGTTTATTACAAGTTAAAGTAGGTTTTTTA